>CM044002.1:12804328-13089328 GCA_024085815.1 Flaveria linearis
CGCTGCGTATAGCCCTATACGCGGGGCTGTACCAGCGTATAGTTCTTTATACCAGTTTTTAAATCACGCATTTTGGGGCATAAAACACTTCTTTAACGTTTAAATCAATGAACGATTAACATAATAATGATGTATGAACAATAATACGTACCTGGATGTTGAAAAATCGAAGATCAATACGTGTAGTATAGTGCTATACGAGAGTGTTTTTTTTTTTGAAGTGTGTGTAAAAAATGAGAAAATTTGAAAGTTATAGTGTACCGAGGATCTATACGCCGCGTATGGGTCTATACGCGGCGTATAGCTTATATTCTTTTTTAAATCGACACCGACCTATACGCGGCGTATGGGCCTATACGCCCCGTATAGGTGAACTGATGTGACGTCGGTTGTCAGTCATTAATGTCGCATTAATGGTCGTACCCTATACGCCGGGCATGGGCCGCGTATGGACCCATACGCGGCCTATAGGGGGGTGTCGATTTATAAATGTGGGTGTCCCTTTATTAGCACCTTGTTTAATTAATGGTGAGATTAAATTATGGGTGTTTAATGTTGAAAATAAATTGGATAGAAAACGATAAACAAGATAATTTGTACTTTGTAGCAAACATTGATTCCACTATTTTTTTTTCTATTGATCAAACACCACTAATAAACCAATTACAAAGACATGTGTTTGTACTAAGCAAGACTTCAATAACAAGCTAACTCACTAACATGGGCGGAGGATAGAGGAGACCGGGGGGCCCTTATTTTTTTCGTCGGTAGTGTAATTTTTTGGCCCGGTAGTGTAATTTTTTGGTCCGGTAGTGTAAATTTTTTTATAACTATTGAGTTCGCCCGCCCTAAAAAATAATTTCGCGCCCGCTCCCGTAAGAAGATGTTCAAGCTCCGCCGCTGCTCACTAAGACTTCTACTCTTACTCAAACTCTTAATACCTAGCAAAGACAAACAAGCCAAAAATGTAATAAAGTACGTACCAAGTATTATCTTCAATACTTGAGCTATCTATAAAGAATCAAAATAAATCTCGAGACGTTTGATGTCTAGAGACATTTATAAAACAATTAAATGATTTCATGAGTCGATGGAAGCAACCTTCTGGTAATTAGTAATCATTTTGTTATCTAGATATGTTACTATTGTAGTTTAAACATAATTAAACGGTGGTTGTAATTTGTATGTTTCATATTTTGTTTGTAGTACTTATGGTTGATTAAAAAACATATCTTGTGGGTGAAATTATGGTTGATTTGTAAGGCATGTTTAGTAAATTTTTTATACATTTTTTAGCAGAAAAATCTCGATTTTTGTGTGTTATAATCTTAATTAAAAAATAATTGCGTAGCAAATGTGTTGGAAATTTAACATATGGGTTCCTAAAAATTGTAGCAAAAACGTCGCTAATAAACAAAAGTTTATAGCAAATGCATCGTTTTAAAAAATACTTATTTTGACTTTGCGTAGCTGATGTGTTGTTATTTTAAAATACATACTTTATCACAATAATAACATTGTGTAGAAAATGCGTCGTTTTTTAAAATACGTATTTTGACATTGCGTAGCAAATGCATCGTTGTTTTAATATACGTATTTTGACATTGCGTAGCTAATGCGTCGTTGTTTTAAAATACGTATTTTGACATTGCGTAGCTAATGTGTCGTCGTTTAAAGTTACGTATTTTATATTAATAATAATATTGCGTAGCACATGCGTTGCAATTCATATTTAGTTAAGAATGATTAAATTAAGGTAATTAGGATAATGCGTGGGAAATGTGTAGCAGCGTCCTATGCCCTTTTTTGTCGCAAATATGTCGTATATTGCGTCGTAAACTATTTGCCACGAGCATTTTTCCGACAAATTGTTTTTGTCGCAAATGTGTAGCAAATTCTGTTTTCTTACGCGTTTGCGAAAAACGCGTATCAAATTAATTTTTTGTAGTAGTGGACACTCTTCATAATAGTTGTTCTATTCGAGTTTGTCTCGTTTGGGCATATCTAAAACGTGACAGTTATAAAAAGATAAGAAAATCTGAATATATTATGTAAATACGATAGAACTCTTGGTTTTATTGGTTGCAAAAAGTCTAATCATATCTCGTACCCAACAAATAATAACAACCTATTATGTGTTTATATCTATCCATGTACAGTTTCAAATAGTTCACAAGTAGTCCTAGAAATTGAAAGATAAATAATATTAAATTATAAAAAGATTAAATTACAAATTTCATCCTTTATGTTTGGTGAAAATTATGGAATGTGTCCTTTCGAAAAATGACTTTCACTCAATGTCCTTTTTTACAAAAGTTATTACGTAATACATCCATTTTACTAACTGAAGTTAAATAATTCTGTTAAGTCAAGGGTATTATTGTCATTTTATTTATAAAGGACTACTTTTGTAATGTTAAAGTTTCTTTTATTCTTCAATTCTATTTATTTTTTTCTTTTATTATTTTTATTAATTGATTATTTTGCTTATTTATTTTATATGATATATACTATTTAATTTATTTATTATTTTTATTAACTGATTATTTTGCTTATTTATTTATATGATATATACTATTTAATTTATTTATTTTTATTATATGTTTTTCATTATATAAATATATATTATATATATATATATGTAACACATAAAATACCACTAATTTTTATTAAACTATTTTAACTCTAATTAAATAGTTTTAATTAATTTAAAGTTATATTTTAATATCTAGCTTTCTAACGGCTATATTTAAAAATTCCCATCATAATGTATTATTCATCTCATTCATCTTTAATTTTTTAAAAACCCTAAATGGCATATCAATGTGATAATATTTTTTAATCAAATTTGTAGTACTCATTTTGATCCATTAAGATGACTCGACACATAAAGATGCTAATGGGAGCCCTCATTTTCATCTCATTCATCTTTAATTTTGATAAAAACCCTAAATGACAAATGATAAAAGTAATAATTAAAATAGTAAGTATATATAATAAAATAATTAAAATAGTTTTAAAATGATAAAAGTAATAATTCTAATCAAAGAAATAAAAAAATAAATTTTATTAAAAAATTATTTTAATTTGTAACAGGTTTTTAATATAAACCATAACCCAAACTAGTTAATACAGTTGAAAATTTTATACCAAAATGGTATTAAAATCTTTATATCATAAGCCAAACTATTTAGCACAGTTGAAAATTTTATACCAAAATTGTATTAAAATCTTTATACCATACGTCAAACTATTTTAAATTTTTTTTAAACCAAAATAATAATAAAAAGCGACAGCGAAATAAAACCGATTACTAGTTTAAATTATATAACATGAAAAAAATATATTTTTAACCCTCTAATTTGCATTCGTACAATTAGAAAAGTAGATAAATAAATTTTAAAACAAAAAATATATATATAATAAATTAAAAACTATTATTAAAAGTATAACTTATAAAAAAATTTTAAAATAATTACGTAATAATATTTAAGATTATAAAATTAAAAGTGTATTAAAAAGATAAAGTAAACAAAATAAAAACATAAAAAAAACAGAATAGTAAAAAAATTACAGATTTTGTCCTTTAAGTAACAAGGACAAAATGGTCATTTACACAAAATTAACCGAAAAGTTAACTTTTGTTAGTTGAAAGGACATAAACCGTGATAAGTTTTAAAATAAAGGACGCTCAGTGTAATTATGAAATTTTAAGGATAAGATCCATAATTTTAAACATACTTAAAGGATAAACTTTATAAAATGTCTATTGCAAATAATTAGTAAAATTTACAACCATTTCAATTCAGTCGCAAGCAGTCACAAAAGTTATAAAAAATAGGTAGATTAAATTTTAATAATCCAAACTATTATTTAATGACCGTTAATAATCCATATTAACAATCCCAGTAAAATAGTTATTAAAATTTATGCTTGATTTCGAATCAATTTCGTTTACAATAATGAATATGAACGTAACGGAAAAACATACATGTCAAATCAAGACTAAAATAATACAAATCGAGTGTGAATGTATGATAATTATACTATTGGGACTGCTGTTGGTAATATCATAGATAGTTGAGATTATTACTGGTTAAATCAATATTATGGATTATTATCGGCAATAAGTAATAATTTGGATTATTAAAATCTAATTTGTCTAAAAAATAATAATTTAAAGTTCAAATTTTAATAATAGTTGTAAAGCGGTTGAAAAATTAAAGATATAATTGATGATGGTCGATAAAATTAAAATAAAACTAAAATTTTAAAAGTCGTCTTTAATTCAGCCTCAAATCCTGTGGCTGTTTCAGTTCTGTTGCAAAAACGGTAAATATATCTAGTGTAAAATAATAGAATATTTTAGAAGGATAAGGTTACTTTAGTGTATTTTTGTTATAAAGTGTGAGAAGACACATTGAGACTAAAAAAGTCATAAAAAATTAAATCTCACAATCTAAATCGAATTTCAAATAAATACTTCGGAGTCTCTGTTCCTCTCATCGTTCTTTTTCAAAATAAAAAAATAAAAAAATTCATTGTGTTATAAAATGACACATGACATCATTGTGTCTTTAATAATGACACAATGACGTAATGTGTTTTTCATAAATGACACAATAAAAAACATTTTTTATTTTTTTATTTTTTTATTTTTTTTATTTTTTTGTTAGTGAGCACTGCTAGGGAAGCAAAAACTCAGAATTATTTTTTTAAAATTCGATTTACATTGTGAGATATAATTTTTTATGACTCATTACGTCTTTTTACACTTTGTAGCAAAAATACACTTTGTATTAAAAATACATTTTGTATTTGAAGCTCTTTCATTTTAAAATTAAGAACACATACCAATAAAAAAAAGCATATATTAAAATTAAGAAGTACATGCTGGTCGCAAATTTGACAATGTAAAATTAACTAAGGGGCTGTTTGGCAGCCTTTTAATCAGCCTCTTAATGGTTCAGATGTCTGAATTGTTCAACACTTAATGGTTTAGACTGTTTGTTTCGCAAGCAAATTTCTGAATGGTTAAGACATTTGCCTCTGAATGGTTAAGCATTATACTAATGCTGAATGGTTAAGAGGTCTAATGCTGAATGGCTAAGACCTCTTATCTAAAATAGTCAGACATTTGTCTTTGAATAGTTAAGTGATATACTAGCTCTTAATGGTTCAGACCTCTTAATGGTTCAGACCTCTTAACGGTTCAACACTTAATGGTTCACTCTTATTGGTTCAGCACTTAATCATTCAGATATTACTAAACGGTCCCTAACACTAACGTAATTTGTACAATGTTCTTCTTGATTCTCTTCGCCGTATGGCTTTTAATTTGAATCTTCTTTATCATTAGAATCCAATAAAAATCATATGTTACATGAGTTTAATTTTCAACCTGTTCAAACATTAATATTTATTTTCTGTTAAATAAAACTAATGTATTTGATTTAAACTTTATTGTTTAAGTTTTTTATTTTTAGTGTTTTATTCATATTATTTATCTTTATTATAAATTTCTAAATTCAGTTATTGTCTTTCTATTGCTTTTTATTTTAACTTTTGTTTTTTATACGTATCCTTTTCTTTTTAAAATGTTTAGTAAAACTCTTAAAAAGTTTACATTATAATCCTATAAAGAAATACAAAAAATTTATGTTAATTTTATTTATCCGTATGGCATTTGAGTTACCACAAATATTCGAGTAAGCCTTAATGGGATGAGATTTTAATCGTCCATATTGATTTTAAAGTTATAGGCGTGACTCGCCCTGGAAATACCATTAATAAGAAAACTTACCACTGTAAGAAAAAAAATATGTTATAAAATCACTATTATATTTAATTGTTTAATTGCTTAGTGTTTTAGAACACTAAGCCTGTAACTCGGGGCAAATTATTTATTATTGATTTATCTTTTTAATTTTTAAAACAAGATAATATATCAGAAGTGTATCTATATTTCAGAAAATATGTTAGTTTTTTATAGCATTTGTCTTTTGTTATTTTAGAAACTTTTGTTGATTGTATTTTGTTGAACTTCGATTAGCTAGGTAAATTATGTTTCAAACATATATGAACCGGGGTTCTATTACGTAACAAGACTCGGCTATACATGATGTCATATAAACAGTCCTCAACTCCTCATACACCAAATATACCCATATGATTTTTCAGATTAAGTTAACCGTTTTAACCGAATATTATTATAAATATGGTTTTAATTTGATCCCTCCCCTATATATATATATATATATATATATATATATATATATATATATATATATATATATATATATATATATATATATAGGGGAGGGATCCTAAGAAAACCACAAAGTTATGTGAAAACTAGAGAAAACCAATTAAATTGATCACATAACTTAAATTTTTTTTATCATTACTCTTTATATTTGTGTGTGCACATATATAAATAAGGGTATGAGTCAAATGAAAAACCGTAGCATGGTTTTACATATACGTCACATATAGGTTACGTATACGTAACCATTTTTCATTTGAAATAGTGTTACGTATATGTAAGAATCTTCATTCTCGTATTTATGTTCAACATATATGTAACAAATACTTAAATACCCTTTTAACAATTAAAATAACATAAAATTTATGAATTATATTATTGGTTTCCGTGGTTTTCTTTGGTTTTCACATAAATATTGGTTTTCTTAGGAACCATCCCCTATATATATATATATATATATATATATATATATATATATATATATATATATATATATATAATCTCTTTCTATTATTTTGATATTTTCTCGTCTAGGTCTTGTAGATAGTGATTTCATCCCATATGTATAAATATATTTAACAAAATTATAGATATATATATATATATACGATCAAATATAGGCCGACATAATACAGTACAAAATGAAGAAATATTTCGTGGGTTTCTATGGATTAGATTATTGCACATATATCATCTATAAAGCAATGGAGGAAAGAAAGGAAGGAAGCAAACGTACATGGTATAAAACAAAAACTTCACCATCACCCCATAAGGCAATGATCATGACTTTTCTCTTTTAATTATGCATTTTTTCATTCACCACTCATATTAATTCTTTTATATGCATATCCATTATACATATATTCGATCTCCTCTAATACAAAAGGAAAAAAGTGATGGATCAATGGGGTCATGTAATGAAGGAAAAAATGTAATGAAGGAAAAAAGCTAACGTGTTTTGCCTAGTAAAGACAAACCACTTCACCATACTTTTCCCCATTTCTCTCTTTCTATATTATTATATTATCATTGTTATTATTATACATATTATTATGCATATACTATAATAGTATTAATCAAAACAATCTTATATACTTTTGTATGCGTACATACATAAGTTATGATTATATAGTCATTTGCACATAGGAAGAATCAATATACATGCCAGAAGAAAAACATTAATTCTCATTTGATGTTTGTAAGAGTGCATGTCTAAGCCGCCGTATGAGCGATGAATGTTGTTTACGTACGAATTGAAACATGTCTTTTCGCACACACGTTTTCATAGTCTCATTCTCCTAGGATACCATATCTCCACAACTATTTTGTTAAGTATCCCTAACTAGAATATAATATAAATGAATTAAGTTGAGTGGTGTGAGTGAAGGAGATGATGGTAGAACCCTTGAATAATGACTCTATGATTGTTGGTGATGTTGACTTTGGCTCTACCAAACAAAACTTCCTCTGCATGAACTCAAAAGGACCACTTATCACACGTGTGTGTAGTCCCACCTTATACATGCATCTTACCCAAATGTAACATGTCTCTTGTTTTTTCCTTTTCAAACACTAGTTTTTAACCACTGGATTACAATGCAAATTATACCAATTAGCCTTCAAAAGAATGAATGTATGATATTATATGGTAGCAAAAACAATGTTAAACTTAATTACTTTCAAGTCTCTGTTTATTTGTAGTTGTTTAATTACAAAGTTAATGAGTTATAAATGTCTGATATATGGTAGCTAAAACGAATATGTGTTTCTTGATTCTTGCTCCAAAATCCAAACACATAAAGTTATGAAACTTTGGTGTTGATATTGACAGTATGAATGTATGATTATCAATACATGTGGTTAGACATATATGTGTGTGTTGTGCGTTCATTCTTTTGTGGGCTTATAATTAAAAGTATGTACCACCATACAATTGGTGTACTAAAAACGATTGTCAACTTGTCGTTAATTACAGACTACCAATATTGCTTATTATAGGTCACATGAAGTGGGGTGAGTGCAAGCATATTAGCATATGGCCTTGGACCCCATCATATTTCTTCTTTAATTTTGACCAAAATTAAGAAATGTCACAGTATGTTACCTTGATTTCCTGCACTGTTTTATTCCTTTTTATGTTAAAGATTTCAATGTGCTTTATGCAGTCTTTGGGTCTTTAAATAGGCACAAAGTCACAAACTTAACATGCCATATAAATGTTATAGAACTTGCTTAAGTTATATCTAGTTGTTGATGTGTTGGGATACTAAAAGCATTTAGTGAGATTTGGCTAATTTATTTACAACCTAGTACGTATAAGTCATACAAGAAAGAATCTCTAATGAAAAATCCAAGTTGATTTTAACGACTGGTCGTCACTATAGGTATGTGTATTTATGAAGATGACATTTTGTTGCTATATATAAGTTTCTTCTTTTATCTAAAAATATGAAAATGTAGTGTATATAAAAATATTTGTATTATATATGCAAGGTCCATTAAGACCTATATATTAATTAGCGGATTTATCATATAGCGTGTGTTATTATCATATAAATTACTTGTTAGGATCTAAATGGATAGATGTACTCTCAAACAACTTTTTAAAACAAGAATGCCCATTAATTATTAAAATCCATAAAGGACCTATCATCTAACAAATGCAAGATATACCAAAATGATTTGTTATGACCTAACCGTTATAAAGGTTAAAACATCTCATTAACACATGATGATATACCCCAAACTCAAAAATCTTAAAGTTGGTTCTTTCGTTAGCAACACAGCTCTTAAACTATCATTAATCATTACAAACATTTACAACTAAAATTTAAACATTCAACATAAAACCTTAAAAGTCAACACAGCTCTTAAACTATCATTAATCTTTAGCAATGGGATGCCGATCTTGGATTAGGGTCCACTTGCTAAGAGATCTACTAGCCACATCCAATGAGTGAATTCTCATTTACATAAAACATTTAAACATTATAAATCATTCTTTTGCCTCAAATAGTTCAAATAATTCTAGTTTACATAAAACATTTAAACAATTTAAATCTGGTTAACTACATAAAACATGTAAGCATTTTAAATGTTTACATTACAATTTTAAACTTTATAAATCTTTCTGCATGCATATATAAGAATAGCTCAGCATGACTAGATGTCAAGTGATCCATTCATTAATCTTTCGAAAACCTATCAATAATCTATTTTCCCACACCAATTAAGTTTTCCACAGAGTATTAGTAACGGGTGCCACTTTCACCGAGGACCTCCGACTCATATTTTCGTCGCTAAAAGCCTTTTGTTCTGTGGTGCAAAGTACTTAAACTCTGTTGGGAAATTTTGTTGACCGAAGGAAAATCTGAGAGTCACGAAAAACGTTTTCAGATCAAATTTATTTGTGGTTCACCCAAATAATCTGACCGGATAAAACTCAGATTCGAGACAAGAATTTTGTATATCATTTTTGAGAGAAAAATGAACCAAAAAAGAAAAAAGATGATCAAGAATCCAACTGCATATACGGCAGTTTACTTGGGAGGGGATAACTGCCAAAGCAGTTTAGGGAATAAATTTAAATTCGAATTATTAAACAAAACATATATTAATTGTGACATAAAAATCACAGAAATTTAATAAAATTAAATTTCGTGTGCATTTTCTATAAAGCAATATATGTCCAAAATAAAAAATTTCCAAGCTGATCTGGCAGCTCGACCCCAGCCAGGGGCTTTGCCCCTTGGACCCACCAGGGGCTGCCGCCCCTTGGACCCCGCTACCAGGGGCGCTGCCCCCGGACCCCCGCCAAGGAGGCGTTGCCCCCTTGGAACCCCCATTAACATATTATAACAAGATCAAGATAAGTGTGCACCCCACACCCGACTTATCATGATTCATATTACGATTAACTTGATCAACAAGTTAATCCAATTACACGAAAATAGCCAACAAACCTCCCCCATTTTTGTGTAATCCTTGATTAACTTAAGCAAACTCTCACAAATAACAAACTTATGCATAAATGAAATATCGTGTCGATTGAATTTCACATTAGTATATTACACATTCCAAATATTCGAATATAGGGGTGTCGCAACGATTGAACCCTTTCTACTCATAATGAACACTCGAAGATAATATACACATAAGTTCACATACTTAATATTCTTACATGACACTATTTTTACTAGCCTGTGTCCTATCCTTCAATGAACATATCAAAGCCAAGTCCCAGCTTCTTGAAGCGGCTAAACTTCATGCTCATATAGGTAGCTCTTTTCTTCTCGCACCTGCACATGCAATTTTTCAAAAGAA
Source organism: Flaveria linearis (assembly GCA_024085815.1). Taxonomy (NCBI): domain Eukaryota; kingdom Viridiplantae; phylum Streptophyta; class Magnoliopsida; order Asterales; family Asteraceae; genus Flaveria; species Flaveria linearis. The sequence goes on from CM044002.1 coordinate 12,814,917, forward strand.
CTATTAAGAAGCTAAACTTCAACCTCCTCAACTTGCAGGTCTGAACACATACCTTGGGATGATGTAATAATGTGTTCCAATTTCTAGATGTTAAGCCTTCCACATTGAATTCAGCACCTAATATCAAATTAGATGGGAATTGGGTATCTCAACATGAGAAATCTGAGGTGGACTTTAAACCCATCCCCACAGCCGACTTGTGCACAAGATCTTTACTTAACGCTTTTGTTAAATGATCGGCTAAATTCTGTTGAGTTCTTATGAACTCCACTGATATCACACCATTCACAATGAGCTCACGAATTATGCTATGTCTAACACCTAAGTGTCTAGACTTCCCATTTTCCGATTGACTATAGGCTTTAGCCAAAGTAGCTGTACTATCACATCTGATAGATATGGGTGATATCGGCTTAGGCCACAATGGAATCTCATAAATCAAGTTCCTTAACCATTCAGCTTCTTTACCAGCTGCTGCTAATGCTACAAACTCAGATTCCATTGTCGAGTTAGTGATACAAGTCTGTTTCTTAGAAGCCCAAGAAATAGGACCTCCCCCAAGTAGAAAAGTCCATCCACTTGTGGAAGAATGATCTTCCATATTATTAATCCAACTTGCATCTGAATAACCTTCTATAACCGAAGGAAATCCCGTGTAATTCAACCATAAGTCATGGTTCCTTTCAAGTACCTAAATACTCGGTTTATAGCTTGCCAATGATGGGAACATGGATTGCTAGTATACCTACTAAGCTTTCTAATAGCATAGGCTATATCTGGTCTGGTACTTATCATTGCATACATGAGAGATCCTATAGCTCTTGCATATTCAGGTTGATTTACTGCATTGCCTTTATTAGACAAGAACTTACAAGAAGCATCCATAGGAGTACTAACAGGAGAACAATCAAGAAAATTAAATTTCTTTAAAATCTTTTCAATATAATGAGATTGAGATATTGAAATACTATTGTTCCCACGTTTGATTCTTATTCCAAGAATCACTTCTGCCTCCCCCATGTCTTTCATATCAAAACAAGATAACAAAAATGTCTTCGTTTTATCAACCTGATATTGGTTTGCACCAAATATCAACATGTCATCTACATATAAGCAAATTATGACTCCATTACTCGAGTCATCAAACTTGCTATATACACACTTGTCTGATTGGTTTAACATAAAACCATTAGACAACACCTTTTCATCAAATTTTTGATGCCATTGTTTTGGAGCTTGTTTTAATCCATAAAGTGACTTAACAAGCTTACACACCTTATGCTCATTACCAGGCAAAGCAAAACCTTCTGGTTGTTTCATATATATCTCCTCATCCAAGTCACCATTCAAGAATGCAGTTTTCACATCCATTTGATGAATCACAAGATTATGTATTGCAGCTAAAGCAATCAATAATCTTATAGTGGATATTCTTGCTACAGGAGCATATGTATCAAAGTAGTCTATTCCTTCCTTTTGTCTAAAGCCTTGGATGACCAATCTGGCTTTAAACTTATCAATAGAACCATCTACCTTCATCTTCTTTTTGAAGATCCATTTACAACCAAGTGGTTTACAACCAAGGGGTAAATCAGTTAAAATCCAAGTGTTATTTTACATGATAGAATCTATCTCATTATTTATTGCCTCTTTCCAGAAAGCAACATCTCTAGATGCCATGGCCTCACTATAGGTTTTAGGATCTTCCTCAATATTAAAACAATATTGATATTTCTTTTGAATTTCATCTCTAGATCCTTCAACCAAATATAGTTGAAAGTCATCACCAAAGTTCTTTGGTTTTCTGCCTCTAGCACTTTTCATGGGTTCAGCAGAAGTAAATGGAACCTTATTACTAGTTCTATGAGAGTTACTTGAACTTCCAATCATGTCCTTTGGTCTAGGTATAGAAGTGAATCTTTCTTCATCAAAAATTGCATCTCTTGATTCAATAACAGTGTTCACTGATACATAATCATTAGGTTTTATAACATAGAACCTATAAGCTTTGGAATGCTGAGCATATCCAATAAAAATACAATCTATACCTCTTTCACCCAAATTTTTTCTTTTGGGTTCAGTAAGCCTCACTATAGCTCTACAACCCCATATTTTCATATAATGAAATTTTGGGGGTACACCATACCAAAGTTCATAAGGGGTAATTTTATTCCTTTTATTAGGAATTCTATTTAACAAATAGCAAGCTGTCAACATAGCTTCACCCCAAAATCCTTCACTTAACCCTGAATAGGACAACATGGAATTGACCATTTCTTTTAATGTCCTATTCTTCCTCTCAGATACACCATTTTGCTGTGGTGTATAAGGAGCAGTGGTTTGATGTATATCCCCACTGATTGAAAATAACTTGGATCATAATATTCACCTCCCCTATCTGTGCGTAAAGTTTTGATTAAAGCATTTCTTTGCAACTCTACTTCGGTTTTGTATATCTTAAATTTTTCTAAAGATTCATCTTTTGAATATAAAAGATACACATAACAACACCTAGATGCATCATCTATAAAAGTAACAACATACCTTTTATTTCCAATAGACGGAGTTGCATGAAAGTCACATAAGTCACTATGAATTAAATCTAATACATTTGAATCTCTAACAATAGCATTTTTAAATGGTTGTCTAGTGATCTTTGTTAGCTTGCAAGTATTACATTTTTCATCATTTAAATCAAAAGCTGGAATCAAACTCATTTTAGACATATCTTTCAACCTTTTGTAATGAACATGTCCTAATCTAGCATGCCACTTTTCCGATTCATTTAAAACAATTTTTGAACTAGTGGAAGCCATACAAACAGATTCATCACCAAAAGAAACATCCAAATTTAACTTAAACATTCCATGCAAATATCCAAAACCCACAAAAGTACCATGTTTGGACAAGATATACTTATCCGACTCGATCACCTGCTTGAAACCCAAATTGTTTAAGACAACACCAGACACTAAGTTCTTACGAATACCAGGTACAAATAACACATTATTTAAAACTAGAGAATTTCCAGAAGTAAACTTCAAATTAACAGATCCAACGCCCTTGATTGGTTCAGTAGCAACGTTGCCCATCTTTAATATTGATCCTTCTTCAATAGGCTTCAAGTCATTGAACCATTGAAGATTTTTACATACATGACAAGTCGCTCCTGAATCAACCCACCAGGCAACATCATCATCCTGCACATAAAACAGTTCAGAAATTAGAGACACATAATTCTCTACCGAATTATTATTTTGTACTAAATTCTGACCTAGTTGCTTTCCTTGGTCCTTAGACCCACTTGGACCAGTCTCGTGCTTATTCTTTGAACCATTAAAATTCCCTTTTCCAGCCTTACAGTCCTTCTTAAAATGACCCGTCTTGCCACATTTCCAACAAGCCCCCGAATTGGCCTTTTTGTTTGGACCCGTGTTACTGTTTCCTTGAAATTTTCGTTTTCCCTTAAACTTGTTATTTCCTTTGGATGTTCCAGCATCCTCAACCATGTTCACTGACGATTGACCAACTTGTTTCTTATCATCCTTCTAGACAGTTTCAAAAGATCTTAGAGACTCTTCAATTCTGAAGTGACTCCCAAGTTCTTCCAATGTCAATTTCCCCTTCATATGTTTTAGATTGTGTTTAAAATCTTTCCATGAAGGGGGTAACTTATCAATTATGGATGATATAGAAATAAATTCATCTTGTTTCAAGTCATGAAGAGCAAACTGCCCTAAAATCCGACACAATTCATGGTATTGTTCAACCACAGATCGGGATTCAACCATCCGGTAATTATTAAAATTACTCACAAGAAACTTCGCACTGGAAGAATCTTCCGCCATGTACTTGGCTTCTAATTGATCCCACAGAACTTTTGCAGTTTCAACGTTTTGATAAACATCAAACAAAGTATCACACATACCGTTCAAGATGTGGCCGAGACAGATGTAATTGTCGTTTTCCCACTTCGATTTCTTCCTGATTTATTCGAGATTGCTTTCATCTGTGATCACCGGAATGGGGGTACTTAACACATACACCACTTTCAGAGTGGTCAAAAGGAAGTGCATCTTTTTCTGCCATCTTCGGAAGTCCTGCCCCTCGAATTTCTCCAATTTGTCAAACTTGCTTGTCATCTCCTTCACTGATTGCGTATTCGCCATTTCAACCGGATAAATTTGATCTTTTGTTGGGAAATTTTGTTGACCGAAGGAAAATCTGAGAGTCACGAAAAACGTTTTCAGATCAAATTTATTTGTGGTTCACCCAAATAATCTGACCGGATAAAACTCAGATTCGAGACAAGAATTTTGTATATCATTTTTGAGAGAAAAATGAACCAAAAAAGAAAAAAGATGATCAAGAATCCAACTGCATATACGACAGTTTACTTGGGAGGGGATAACTGCCAAAGCAGTTTAGGGAATAAATTTAAATTCGAATTATTAAACAAAACATATATTAATTGTGACATAAAAATCACAGAAATTTAATAAAATTAAATTTCATGTGCATTTTCTATAAAGCAATATATGTCCAAAATAAAAAATTTCCAAGCTGATCTGGCAGCTCGACCCCAGCCAGGGGCTTTGCCCCTTGGACCCCACCAGGGGCTGCCGCCCCTTGGACCCCGCTACCAGGGGCGCTGCCCCCGGACCCCCGCCAAGGGGGCGTTGCCCCCTTGGAACCCCCATTAACATATTATAACAATATCAAGATAAGTGTGCACCCCACACCCGACTTATCATGATTCATATTACAATTAACTTGATCAACAAGTTAATCCAATTACACGAAAATAGCCAACAAACTCTAGATAAAAATGACATGCAGAGCTGCACACATGTTGATGTTTTTTTAACATAATCGGATTAAAATTGGTTTTCTTTTATTTTTTAAGTATACAATGTTTTATCAAAATTAAAATGTACTTTCACGGCATTTTATTTTTTAAATTACATTTCAGTATGAATTTATTTGAAATTGAGTTGTGTCAACGGTCGTAATGTTTACTAGATTCTTGGTGCACAACACGAATGAATTCCTCTAGTTGTTGATCATACAGATAAATCCCTAAGTACATCGTTATTTAGTGATATTTATCATGATTATATTTTTTTAATAATAAATAACACGGGAGTAATTTAATTGCTTTAATAATCACAATTACTAAAGTAACCATCAAAACAAAGTATAACCACTCAATTAAGAAAAGATATAATATCAAAAACCAATCAATAAATAAAGTGAGAAAGTAGTATATAACATTTGTATTTTTTTAGTGGTTAAAGCTACTCAAATAAACCTTTTCAAACACATTACCCCTGAATTTAATAGACAATCATTAAATAAAACTTTAACATCATACTATGAGATAATGTTTAACACGTCAACCAAAGGTGACCGCATATCCAAATTACATGTCTTAAAAACGATGTTTTACGTGCAATCAATCAATCAATTATGCATGACTCTTGATGCCTTTTATGTCCCAAAATATCAGTGGTAACGTTTCATCCGATTTACATCTATACATGAATATTCATGAATGAATGTATTGTTACAATAAGTATGTCACATGCCCCCAAGAATCACAACCTGAGCTACAACCGGTGTATTCCTTTTGTGAACCATAAAATCGTCTTTTGAAACAAAGTAATCTTGATTTTAATTGAGTTGTATTTTTAACAATAACCTTATTAATAATAACGATGATGGTGACGACCAACCAATAACATAATTATATATTACGTTAGGTCGATCTACGTGAAGTTAATTAACTATGGTATTCCAAGCATATAAAGATATGAATCCAGACATTTAGGCAGACTTAATTAGGTCGTTTTTAGTTTCTTTTTAGCTTTAGTTAGGTATATTAAGGCCCACGATTCAGTTACCCATTAAAGTAATTTTTGTTTTATTTAAATTAATTTTAATCGTACCCAAATTATCTTTAAATTATCTTTGTATATAAAAAATGTATGTGGTTATACGACTTAACATGAAAAATAAGTGGCCCACCGCTATCATTATAAACCACCATGAGGCGACCACTGATTTATTGAAAAACCTCAAAAATATTATAAGGTTATGATTTTGTGTGCAAGATATCACCAAATTTATACATGCTTCGTACTAAAATATCGGTATTTATGCTTACTTTTAAAACATAATTATTATTTCATAATTTCTTTACACCCTCATGTTGAGTTCCTGAATCCTTTTAACAAGAAAAATAAAATAAAAGTAAAGAAAGCTACAAAAGATGTGTTTAGATTTTTTTATAAGAGGAAGTGGAAGAAACCGAATTAAAAACAATACTAAAGAAATATTTCCTTATAATATTCTCTTCTAAATTCCTTTTTTTTTAATTTTAAATTGAAAGGATTTTAAGAATAAGTACTCAAACACTACAAAATCATGTGTTTGATACAATTAAATGTGTAGCCATGATCTATGATATATAAGAGGCATAGGACATAAAATATACAAAAGTAGTCAAAGAGAAGAAGGTTAGTGAAGCCGCTTAACACTAAAATGGTCATATTATATAGATTTAATATGTTATTTAACATTTGCTAATAATAAAGACTAATTAAATGACTTATGGTTGAATAAATGATAGGGAACATAAAAAAATTCTTACCTAAACTTGTTATAGTTATGAGTTAATAAAACACAGCAACAAAATATCGAATAAATGAAGTTATATCACTGTTGATCATCTTTCTGTGAGGTATCTATCAACTATCTTAAAATATGTTATATAAAATAACTTGGATATAGTTTTGCTATATAAAATAACAATCGAGATGACATAAAGACTGATACTAACATACTTCATTGTTTTTCTTTTTAGTTTCTTCCATATTTTAACATTCCAATAATGAGTCCATGATAGAAAATATTATAACTAAAACATTAATTTATTTTAGAAAACATAGTAGATTCGTTATTCAAAATAAAATTGTGTTGGACTACTCGAAACCCAGTGCAGATTTTGAAATTAAGAATACAATTGAAAACTAGAATAAAAACAAGATTTGCAATCCTCTCAAAGAGGGTTTCGTGCAAAAATAGAAGTTGAATAATAGAAACTTGTGACAAAGATTCTTATCGTAAATCTTGTATTTTATGTCTGGATTGTGATTCCCTAGAGGCAAGAACTTAAATCAATATAACAGGTTACTCGTTGCCATTGGAAAATAGTATGTTGTTTATTCTAAAGTGAAAATAAGTCATTTTATAAGGCGAGTTATCTAACATGATCACTATTTAATTTGAGGATATCTTAATTCTTTAAAGTATTTATTGTTTAATATTATACTAGGTTAGAGCCCATATATTACGTACATGATCAGTGCAATAAATAAAATATAGCAAAATCATTAGTTTTATAAATATTTTATTTTCTAGATTTTATTATCAATTGGTGAAATAAAAATATAATGAATATTTAAAAGTTATAACACATAATGCTTTATAAATTATGAATTTATATTTAAAGATAAAATATGTCTGAAATCATATAATTTAGTATGTATTAATAAATTATTAAAATAAAAACATTTATATTTTAGATGTTTAATAATTTAGTTTACTTATTTACAATAACTATCATTTAATATGAGAGAGGCAAAAAACAGAAATATAAATATATTTGTTTTAACATATGTCAGTTAAAAAGAAAAGTCAAATTGATTGTTTTTATAATTTTCGTATTTATTATGAGAGATATGCAAAAAAATGATTTTTTTATATGCTAAAATGATGACATGTGTACTTTGTTATGCTAGAATGATTACACATGTTTTAAATAACCTTCTTTTATTATATGTTATAAATTCTTATAACAATACTTTATTTTAAGATCCTTTAAACTAATCTGATCATGTTTGATTCCAGTTGGTTTGAATAGAGTTGTTATAGTAACACCTCTTTCCCAACATAGCTCACATTATAAATCCGATAAGGCAACAAATACTAATAAGTTTAAGAAACACCTAAATTTATTTACAAGATAAAAAACAAAATAAACTATTGGCTTACAAAGTTTAAATTCATCCAACAAAGCACTAAAACGTCAGTGCAAAACTTAATGAAATAGAAAAAAAATTTCTTTAATATGTAGGTTTTTACTCCTGATAGCTAGCTCTTTTATAAGGTTCTCGTCAACTCTTTAAAATAAGAAAATATGACTGAACTAATTGCACAGAACGTGAATCACAATGTACAAATATAATTTTATATCTTGAACCATAATAAATGTATGTCGCAAAAGAAATCAAGTTTAAAATTCAAATTCCCATCAGAATACACCACACAAGCAACAAAGTAGAAACGAAACGAAGAAATAAATGTGAAGTGACAAAGGCTAGAGTTATTTATACGAGCACCATTCAAATAAAATATCCCAAACACACATCCATGATACCAAATCAAATCATATGATATATACTGCATATTTCATATCACATATCACAATGATATATTTGGATTTACAACTCTAGTGCATCCCAAACACAAAAGGTATGTAAGACACTACACCACACAACCGCAAATAATCACATGATATCGTATCATAACATAAAACGGGGAGACCTTGTAAATTGATCACACCATCATGGATGGTGTTATGCCTTTAAATATGGTATGATAACATGCATGATGTACTTTCGTAGATAGTTGACTCAGTATTCGTATATATTGTTTATGAATCTAAGGTTCTATGACCACATAAGTATACATATAACTCTACCTCACACCCATGTTTGTTCATTATACATAAAGATTTTAAGTCAAAGGAATTCAAATGATGACACACAAACCACTTTATAAAGTTTTAAAAAGCATATCTTAATTATGTTTTTTATTAAAAGTTTCTTAAATAACACATAATACTTTAGCTAGTCCTTATTTATTGTATCAAGTTATAAGTGTGATTTTACTAAGTACGATTATTTGTTTGTCTTATTTTATGATATATGTTAGTTTATAAGAGTAAAAAAAACTCATTATTTTCATGAAACTTTCTTATATTTTAGCTGTAAAACTGAAAAGGACCCAATATTCATAAAAATCATTTTTGATTAGATCTCTCTGTCTCATGGTCTTCCATCCACCACACCCTTTCTTATATGGACAAAAGCCTCAAGTATTCTGCACCAAACTATACTTGTTCTCATTCTCTCTGCCAACACACACATCTCTCTCTCTCTCATTCCTTATCTCTTCTGTATAACCCATCATCAAATCAACACTAAACTCTAAGCAATATGGAAGTCCTAAACACCAGAGATAAAGTAGAAAATGATCACAACTTCATCAACAAACATGAAGCAATACTACAAGAAAGTATCCACTATCCACCTCCATCTCCACCACCAACCGCCATCGCATCTCCGCCATCGGCCGCCGCCTCTCCGACACATGAATTCTCATTCACCATATCCCTCAACCCTCATCCACCACCAAAATCCACCACACAAGATGTCCGTAGCAAGTACGGAACTTATACTGATAATGACAATAACAATGACAACAACACCAACGGTAGTAGCTTGACACCACCACCAACGGAGCCGTTGACCGCCATTGACCTCTCGCCGGCCGACGACATCTTCTTCCATGGCCACCTCCTCCCTCTCCACCTCCTCTCTCACCTCCCCATATCCCCTCGTTCATCAACAAATTCAATGGACAGTTTTACCCTCCCCATGAAAGACATTCTAAAGGACCAACATAACCCTATTGGAAACACTAGTTTCCACTACCACCATCGAAACACCGTCTCCGAATTCAACTTACCCAACAACAATGCCAATCAAACAAGGCCAAAGTCGAAATCTTTTTCGATCTTTAGCCGACCCAAGTGGAAAAAAGGGTCACTTGATGAAGGGGAAAGAGACCATGAAGACCATGATAAAGAAAGAAACAACAACTCAAAGAAGAAGATCAAACTAGAAGTGGCTCAACTCATCAAAAGGTACATGAAAATGGTGAGGCCCTATGTGTCATTTTCGAAGGCGAAGAGGACGAATAGCGAGTTCAATCGACAACCACATTCGTTCTCCGGTAACTTGCTGAGCTCGAGAAATAATAATCTGCCGGTGGAGATGAATAAAGTTGGCCGGAAAAGAGGGAAGTTTTCAGCTCCGGCGTCGATGAGGACATCTCCGACGAACAGTGGGATACTTCTTGCTTCAGGTACTGTAAGTCCTGCAAAGAGTACAACTAGTGATAGCACAATCGAAGAACTACAAGCTGCAATTCAAGCTGCAATAGCTCATTGTAAGAATTCTATTGCTATTGATCAAGATAAAGTTCAAGCTTGATTAAAACTAAATATTCAAGATTCACGGTATAATCAATATTTTTTATTGTTGTATATATATAATAATCTTGTTATATATTTATGTATAATTGATATTATATAATTTAAAACGCAGCATTATTTATATGTTCTGATTGTATACATGAACATAAACAATAAAACAAATCAATTCACGTATTATATTGGATTAAAAGTGAGTTTTCTGGGATTTGTGTTGGCCACTAAAGATATTGTTAAATACAGAACCCATATGTCATTTTTTTAAGTTACGAAATTTATTTCTTTTATAATAACTTCTAGTATGTATGATATTATATTCTAGTGAAATATTATTATTTTTTTCATATTACATCAAAAATAAAAGAGTGACTTCACCCAAATATCCATGGGACTATGGGAGGTGGAGGTCCCAGATTTTCTTGTTTGAAAAATACAATTTGCTGTATTATACCAATAAACGACTACCATCATGTGTTTGTGGAGCCACTATATTATTCAAATTCAAATTCATATCTCCCGTCATATTAAAAATTGTTTTTATCAAGAAAATGAAGTATAATTGTTTTTTAGTGCTTTTTCTTCATAACTTCTCATATATAGTTTTATTATCTTCATTTATCATTAAATTACTTACGCATATTGCCATTAATATTTAAAAAAATTAACAAAAAATGCACGTTTGTTTTCCTGTCAAAATGAATTTATTAAAAATTAAAAAATATAACACAACTAGATGATAGTAAAAGGAACATATAAAAACAGGATTAGATATCATGTACAGAGCGCAAAAGAACCTCGATTTATGTCTCCTAGGTTAAGTTAATGTTTAATCTCCTCAAATCTTATATAAATAGGGTATTATTAAGTATGTTTGTTTTCTTTGACATCGGTATAGGATTACTTATTAAAATCTCACCGTGATTAAGAAAGAGTTAGGGAGGAAATAAAGTATTAATTCTCTTCAATTTTACATTTTCATCCAGGTGTTTTCTAAACGTAATTATGTGGTTCTCACGTGTATGATATTTGGTTCTAAAATCACGCACCTCTATGTATATGTATGTATGTTTTGTGTTGATATTTTTTGGGGAATTTTAGGCGCACCGTAAAAAATTTGAAAAAAACCGATTCAAACCGTGACATGGAGGCCAAACCGTGACATATTGAAGGCTAAAGGTCACGGTTTGGCCAAACCGTGACATATTGGGCTTCAGAAAAAGTTCTGCACCTCGGGATTGGGTTAATTATTGGGAGTGAGTTTCTTGTGGTGTATATGTCACGGTTTGGCCAAACCGTGACATATTGGGTATAATTTTTAATTTTTTAATTTTTTTATAATAAAAATGTAAGATATTTTGTTCAATTTGTAACTTATAATATTTTTATAGGATTCAAAATTTCTTTTATTAAAATTTTTAGTATTACGTACATATATAACAAACAAACTAACACTTAAAAACTAACTTATAAACGTCAAATTTTATTAAGTGTATATGTCACGGTTTGGCCAAACCGTGACATATTGGGTATAATTTTTAATTTTTTTAATTTTTTATAATAAAAATTTAAGATATTTTATTTAATTTGTAACTTATAATATTTTTATAGGATTCAAAATTTCTTTTATTAAAATTTTTAGTATTACGTACATATTAAAATTACGTACATATATAACTTATAAACGTCAATTTTTATTAAGTGTATATGAATTAATGTATTTTAGCTTTAAAGAAGTAACTTTTAGTGTATTTTAATTTTCAAAAATATGAATTAATGTATTTAGCTTTCAAGTAATAATTTTAAAGTTAATAATAATAATAATAATAGTATTATTTTATGTATCCACAAAATAAAAGGTTACGGCTAATAATAATAATAATAATAATAATAATAATAATAATAATAATAATAATAATAATAATAATAATAACAATAATAATAATAATAATACAAAAAAAGCAAGAGGTCACATGGAGGCCAAAATGTGATCTTTTAAGATATTTTTTGAATCTGATTTCCCCTCGATTAGTGCATCTGCCCCTCGAGCACCGTGAGTGTAAGAGGTCACATGGAGGCCAAACTGTGACCTTTTGATTCAAAAAAATATCTCAAAAGGTCACGGTTTGACCAAACCGTGACCTTTTGATCCGGTTTCTCCTCAAAGTGTCACGGTTTGGCCAAACCGTGACCTTTTGATCCGATTTCTCCCTAAAAACCCATACGGTGTTCCCAGCAGGACCCTATTTTTTTTTTACAACAAAAAGCCAATGAAAAACTGCAATCTTAAACTAATCATGAAGCAGAAGTTAAAATGTCATAAAAGGTAATGATGGTGGAATGATTTGTTAAAGGTGGCCCACCAAAGAGTGTTCTAAACGTTTTTCTGATCTCTCAATAATTGAATGATAATCTCCATTTACCTTTTTGTTTTGTGATGAAGATTAGATGAATATTATGTATTTATGTGTGGATGTTAATATATCTATCAAGTAGGTCACTGTATATTACACAGGTTGATTAAATAATTAATTAAATAGATTTTTTTTACCGGTAATATATTGAATAGTTAGGAATAAAAAATTATGAATTATAAAATGATATTTTGAGATAAGACATGATTAAAATTAATTCCGAGTAAGAATTTTAAGTAATAAAATGATGACCTCATTTTGTAAACTTTTGTTTTTAATTTTTTAAATTTTTTAAAACATTTTGTGTTAAAACAATTTAACGAAAATATCATCTTTAAAAATTTCCTATTATAAATTTGAAATTTAATTACTTTCGGGGTATAAAAATTTCAATTTTGTAAAACCATAGGTCAAGTTTTTCCGTATTTAAAAAAGTTTGATGTTTCAGAAGAATATCTTATTTTATAGAAAGTAAATTTTAGAAATTGCATATTTATAAATATCTTCGTTTTAATTTATTAAAAAATAATAATAATAAAAATTACATAATCTCATTAAGGTAATTATTTAATAGAAGAGAGAAGCAGGAAAATAAGATTTATAATGTTTATAATTATGCCATGTGTCAAACAAAAACCTTCTTTTATTAGTATTTATAGATATGGTAGATGATTTGAGTTTTACGGTTACGTGTAGTTTAAAAATATAATAAGTGGTACATTTTTTTTATAATTTTAATATTAAGTACATTCATAACTATTAAAATATCACTACACATAAAAGAATAACAAGGGTGCTGTAGCAGATTTCAAAGGTCCTTACGATAAGGAAAAACATGTACCTTGAAAAATTATATATATATTATATTATATATATATATATATATATATATATAGGGGAGGGATCAAATGAAAACCATGTTTATAATTGAAAACCGTGAAAACCAGGGGTTACATATATGTAAGTACGTATTACAAAGTGTATAACTAATAGTTACACATATGTAAGAGTTATGTTTTTGTAAGTACGTGTTACCAAGTGTACAACTAAGAGTTACGTACATCTAACTCATAAAAGTTACGTATACGTACCTCGATTCGTTATCATCGTCAACCTTGGAGTTTAAATTAAAAAATAAACAATGACCTCAAAAAATAAGGTTAAAATTTACTTAAATATACTTTAAACAACTAAAAAATTAAATCAATTATAAATTATGTGATTGGATAGTGGTGGTTTTTACGATTTTCAATTATAAACATGGTTTTCATTTGATCCCTCCCCTATATATATATATATATATATATATATATATATATATATATATATATATATATATATATATATATATATATATATATATATATATATATATATATATATATATATATATATATATATATATATATATATATATAGGAGAGGGTTCCAATAAAAACCATGTTATAATTGAAAACTAAAAAAACCATTTATTCACCATTGATCTTTTTAATCTATGATTGAGATTAATTAATGGTATTTTAGTAATTAAATGAAAGATTATGAGTGTTTAAATAGACATTAAGGGTAAAATAGGAAGAACATAAAATAATTAACTTCCTAAATTTACTTACATTTTCCCTATTTCTCTCACCTCTCATCTCTTTCTTATATTTAAATAATCAAATATATTATTTTTATACTTTGGATTGAAAATTAGATAATCATTGTTTATCTAGAATAAAATACAATTAAACTAAAAAATATGGTTGGTTATACATGCATCACATTGTGTTACGTATGCGTAACATTGTGTGTTACGTATATGTAACATTGTCATGCGTATGTGTAAAATAGATACACATAACAGTGGTACATATACGTAACAACAGAGTTACGTATATGTAGCAACAATGATCATACATGTGATTATGATAAAACTTTAAATCTTCATTTTCTTCGTGTTCATTATGATTTAGTGTTTGTTTTGTGCGTCTTCCTTACATATATGTACCCCAAATGTTTTCATAAAAGTAAATCCTTTGGATTAACCATTATCTTCCTCAATTCATCATTTTTTACCCCGCATACTTCTTTCACATCCAATTCATTGCTATATTGCATGATACGTATGTGTAATCAAGGAAATCAATAAAGAATACATGTAAAAGAAAAGTTACATTCAGCTACGCAACAAAACTATTATGTATACGTAATCGTAGTGTTTATCTTCCACACTGTGTTCTTTGTCATCATCATCTTCTTCACATTTTCACTTTGTTCTTTATTATATTCATCTTCTTTTTTTCGAACCATATAATTCTTACATTGTGTGATACATATATGTAATCAAGAAAATAGAGAAAGAAAAGACGTAGAAGCAAAAGTTAACTTCGATAGTGGTACATATATGTCACAGAAGTGTTAAGTATATGTAACACTAGTGTATGTCTATTAACTGTGTTCTTCATCGTCGTCTTCGCCAATGATCATAATCTTCTTTTATGCTTACTCATATTTGACCCAAAATTAACATCATTCATAAATATGAGCAATTGATGAATATATTGTTGTGGAATTTTTACAGAATTTTCAGACCGATTAACACAGTATCTGTATTCCATACTAAAAACCCTTTTTGGTAGCGCATCTTTTCTCCATCGTCCATGTATATATTATTGTGGAATTTTTTCAATCTTATGATGCCTGAATACGCAGAACACATGTCTGCATAGATATCCAACACGTGTGAATGACATGTAAGAACATGAGACTGAATGATCCGACGAATGAAGACTAACCTGGACGTGTAAAAAAATAAAAATGATGAATAATTAATCAAAAGCAATCGAACATACATATAATAAAACTTATAAGAACCACATGTGTATCCTACAAAACTTATTATAAAAAGTGTTTCAGCACATTTGGTACGTATATGAACAATATTGAAAAACCATCAAGTTCATATGTTTTGACTTATTATTTTACATATATGTACCACTGTTTGTAAAAACTCCATAACATCATATGTGGATCCAATGAAAATGAAAATATATGTATGTATATGTACATATATGTATCACTGTTTGTAGTAACTTCACATCATCATTTGTGTAAGACTACAAGTGGTACATATATACACACTTTTCATAAGGTCAAAAATGCTCGTTTATTATTATATTTTTTACATTTAGTTACAGCTGATTTTCAAGTGGATGGTTTTTATTGCAATCAACTTTAATGGCGTTATCTGCATCATTATACAACACATTATTGTTAAAACACACTTGTTTGATACATATATGTACATTACTAACGTAAAATTATCTATACTATATATAACGTATATGAGAGTGGTATTTTAAGATACCATAAAATTAAGAACACTTACTATATTCAATGCATTAAATACAACCACTTTTAAGGGTAAAATAGTATTTATAACATTATTTACACATTACCCCTTATAATTAGTTACACAATAACCTTACACTTACTAATATTTGCATAAAATGTTATATTATCTACTCATACACAAAAAAAAACTTAATATGTTTTAAGATTTCAACTCTATCTTTTAATCTATCACATTAAAAACATTTTGAGACTACAACTTAACCTATTTTATTTTTAAACATTTTGGTATAAACTTTTTGCTGAAACGATCTATATTTTGTGAGGTACAATAAGTTAATGCATGCGTATACACAAGTCGTCATGCAGAACTCATTTATCTGTTGTTTT
Source organism: Flaveria linearis (assembly GCA_024085815.1). Classification (NCBI taxonomy): domain Eukaryota; kingdom Viridiplantae; phylum Streptophyta; class Magnoliopsida; order Asterales; family Asteraceae; genus Flaveria; species Flaveria linearis. Next base: position 12,831,393 of record CM044002.1, read on the forward strand.
AAATTTTAGTTTAGAAAAAAACATAATAAACTTTTGTAAAACTACTACAAGAATAACAAAATATTAAATGCACGTGTCAAATGTAAAATATCGTCCCGCTGCATTGCGCGGGCACCCTTCTAGTATAAAAAATATATATACACATCAAACATCAAGTATAACAAAATATGTTAAATATACGGCGTCATTTTCAACTCCAGTCAAATATACGGCGTCATTAAAATTATCCGGAGGTCGGTTGTCGTTTGAATGCATATCATCAATGTTATCTGCTTCATCATAAATCATACAACATTTACCACACTCATATTGGTACATATATGTATTTATCATATGATAACATTAAAAATAAACATACTTAACAGTAACAATCCATAATATGTTCAAATATATACATGTTTGCATAATACGAATTATCAAAATTTTTAATAAAACTTAATATTACTGGTAATTTAAAGTCTATATTACAAGACATTCTAAGAAATTTAATATTTCTAACATAAAAATTAAAGAAATGGAACTTCAAATAACAAACATACATCATTCAGATAATACATGTTTACAATAAACATTTGAAATTAACACAATAAATAATAGATTAATCACAGTGCAAACAATTGAATAATAAATACAAGCATATAACCATTATACTCGTATGTACATATATGTAATGGATCGAAAACCAAAGATTAACACTCTAATAAATAACGAATTCACATGGGTACATATATGTAAATAACTGTATGAATCATATAATACATACCTTCATCTTCATCTTCTGTATCAACATGCATACTATCCTTATGTTTATCAGGACAAATCAACGTTTCATCAAAAGTCGAAACTTGAATCGAACAATTACTATGTTCAATAATCGAATTCTCAATGGAATTAACTCTTTTCTTGTTTGAATTCGAATACACCCGATCAGAAGACATAACTATCGAATTCTTCACTTTCGATTAAAAAAAAGAAAAAATGAACAATCCGATTTAAAACCTACTCAAATTCGAAGGATTACAGTAAACAAATCAAAGATTCATACGAATCTTACAAAAAATTGAAACTAATCTGAAACAAAAGGCCATATAGAAACTGAAAAAATTGTTGAGAGAAATCAAGGATTAGTTATTGTTAACAAATATCTAATAAATATTGTGAATAAGAAATTACTACTTTACCCTTTTATCAAATTAATTTAAAATTATATTAGAAAAAATCTGATTGGTGGATGATAGTTTTCATGGTTTTTAATTATAATCTTAATTTTCATTTGATCCCTCCTATATATATATATATATATAGAGAGAGAGAGAGAGAGGATGGATCAAATGAAAACCACATTTATAATTGAAAACCATGAAAACCACTTTCAACCAATCATAGATTTTTAATATATATGTTTTTATTTTATGGAAAATTGGTTATCATAGGTTCCAAATATAGCTTATTGGTAACTAAAGGTTCCAACTTTCAATTTGGTAACCACAAGTTCAGAGTTATATGTTATTGGTTGTCATAGGTTTCCGTCTACCAGACCCTTAACACCGTTAGGGTCTTGTGACGTGGCGTTCCAACATGGCAGTAAAATGGTGAATCACAAATCACAAACCCTAACCTACGCAGTCAATCGCAATTCAATAACTCCATTCAATAATTCCATTCTCAGTCAATCAAAAATCACAAACCCTAACCTACTCAAAGACGAAGAATAATGCAAACACCTGATCGCGTTCTCATCATCTTTCATACCGGTGGAAAGTTTCTTGTTGATCCCCCTCAATTAAGGTATGTAGGTGGTAAGGTAACTAAATTAGCTTTAGAATATGACAAACTTTCATACTTTGAGTTAAAAGATTATGCAAAAGAGTATGGGAATTATGAATCCAAACCTCTTAGATTGTACTGCAAGATATCAAGTGATGGTAGGTTAAAACGATTAGGGACAGATACAGATGTTTTTGAGATGGTAAAAATAAATGTTTCCACCTCTAATAGTGTTCTTAAGCTGTGTGTTCAAGATGAACCCATAAGAAAATCTGAAGGCCAATCCAGTAATCAGCCCATTAATCCTTTAGCCTAGCCCATTAATCCTTTAGCCCAGCCCATCCCTTTATCCCAACCCACTACCCCTATAGAACAGCCCAGTGTCAACGCAAGTCCCTGTTCAGAATCAAAGAAATTCACCAAAGCTACAGCTAGAAAACAGGTTCAACCTGTTTCAAGTCCCTGTTCAGAATCAAAGAAATTCACCAAAGCTACAGCTAGAAAATAGGTTCAACCTGTTTCAAGTCCCTGTTCAGAATCAAAGAAATTCACCAAAGCTACAGCTAGAAAACAGGTTCCACCAGTGGTTCTTAAGGAGAGTCTAGATGCAGAGAGTTTAGATGCAAAGAGTTTAGATGCAGAGAGTTCAGATGCAGAGAGTTCAGATGCAGAGGATGATGGTGTTAATGATGAAAATAAGTGTGATATGGATGATGATGCATCTGACAAAGATGATGAAGAGTGGAAAGCCTCACTTGCTGCTGTTAAACTGGTGAATGAAGAGGATGCTCAATTAAAGAAGAAGATACTTGAGGAATGTCTAAAAATATACTGAATCAGATAAAGAATCTTCTAGCAGCTATGAGGATTCTGATGATGAATATAACTCACCTGGAGATAGTGATGATGATGATATTAGAGGGAACAAGTACAAGGTTAAGGTTCCGGTTGTAAATGAGCATACAGAATGGTCTACCTTTAATTGGGTTGTTGGAATTAGGTTCCCTAATAGAGATGCTTTCAAAGAGGCACTTAAAAGGTATGTTATCTCTCATGGTAGAAATGTTTACATTGCTTCAAGTAACAGTAAAATAGGAGGACGTATGAGTGTTAAATGTGTGAAAGGGTGTCCATTCAGTTTGTATTGTTCATATCACACGGGGAAGGACTGTTATATAATTAAGAGTGTGAAAAATAAGCATAACTGTCAAAGAAATATGGAGAGAAATAGGCAAGTGTCTGCTAAATTCATTGCTAAAGACTTCTTGCTAGTTTTTAAAGCTAATCCTCTATGGAGTGCAAAAGAAATTATCCAATCTGTTAGGGAAAAACATAAGGTGATAATCTCTAAATGGTTTGCTTATAATGCTAAGAGATGTGCATATAAGATGCTTCATGGGTCAATGAGGGAACACTACAGTCAACTTGGGTCTTACATTACAGCTCTAAGGGAGGAAAATCCAACATCAACTTTTAAGTTGTTAACTGTCCCACCAGTTGAAGACAATTTGGAAACTTTTTTTCGACTGTTTGTTTGTTTTGATGGGGTTAAAAAGGGCTTTTTGGCTGGTTGCAGGAAATTATTATGCCTTGATGGTTGTTTCCTTAAAACCTACTTAGGGGGTATGCTGCTTACTGCCATTGGGAGGGATGCCAATGATCAGATGTATCATGTGGCATGGGCTGTTGTGGAAGGTGAGTGCAATGACAGTTGGATATGGTTCATGCAAGAGCTGCATAGATGCCTAGATGTCAAGGATGATGGACAGGAGTGGACTCTAATCTCTGACCAATAAAAGGTATGAGAAGACATTTAAATTATAAATTTTAAGTGATAATATCTAACCTTTATTTTGTGACAGGGACTAATTAATGCAGTGTCATTGGTTTGGAAAAATGCTGAGCATAGGAACTGTGCAAGGCACATATATGCAAACTGGAACAAGACTTACAAGGGTGAAGAGTTAAAGTTGATTTTTTGGAAGGCATGTAAGGCTTATAATAGGTCTGATTTTGATCTAGCTATGAATGAGATGAAAGACATATCATCAGAAGCAGTGGATGCATTCATGAAACAAGATCCTAAATGTTTTGTAAGGTGTTTTCTAAAGAATAATACTTGTTGTGATGTCATTGTAAATAACATGGCTGAGACTTTTAATGGAACCATAGTTAAGGCTAGATCTAAGCATATAATAGACATGTTAGAGGATATCAGGGTTGCAACAATGGCTAGAATAGCAACTAAGAAGTCTGAAATGCTAGTTAAAGATGTGGTTGTATGTCCAAGGATTCAAAGTAAGCTAGAAAAACAGAAAAAATGGTGTCATAAATGTGAAGTCTTCCCATCATCTGTTAGTGTGTTCCAAGTTAGGGATTTTGATGATGTTTTAGTGGACTTGAGTAAAAGAACATGTACTTGTAGGAGGTGGGACTACACAGGTATGTATTTATCAGTATCCAATCCAAAATTAACCTATCTATTTTGATTGTACATGTGGGACTTAACAGATTGTACCTGTATGTGCAGGTATCCCATGCAAGCATGTATGTGCAGTGGCTGGGTTTATCAAAAAGAATTCAGAGGAGTATGTTCATGAATGTTACCTTAAAAAGACATACTTAAAGGCATATGAGTATACAATTCCACCATTACCTAGTAAACGATATTGGCCTCATGTTGATCACCTTTTAGACCCTCCCCCCATCAAAAGTCAACCTGGTAGACCTAAGAAAAACAGGAAAAAATATCCCTATGAAAATCCTAAGAAATCATGTACTTAACTAGACATGGAATTCAGATGAGATGTAGCAATTGCAAAGAAGTTGGGCATAACATCAGAAAATGTAGTAAACCTAAGGGTCAAAGTACATCAACAGCTGCTGCAAAGGGTAAAGGTATTTCAACAGCTGCTGCAAAGGGTCAAGCCTCTAAAAGGACAATGGAGATGTCAAGTCAACAAACACAACAGTCATCTACTTCTAAAAAGCCCAAGGTTATGTCAAGTCAAGCCACCCAAGATTCAAAGGTTCTAAAAAGGCAAAAGGAAACAATAAGATCAAGAGCAAAGGGCAGTCTTAAAAGATTGTGTTGTGTTATTTTGATGTTGTTAGACATTGAATGTTTTATCAAATTGTTTGTGTGATTGTGTTGTGTTATTTTGATGTTATTTTGATGTTGTTAGACATTGAAGGCATTTATGGTAAAACAATTGCACTTTGACTGATTCAAAACTGCTATTACAGCAACAACAACAACATTATATTCCACTTTTCAACCAAATTGCTAACAAGATTAACCAGTACCAACGTACATTCCAAATTTCAACCAAATTTCTATTACAACAATTGCTAAACCTATAAATGTAAAACAATTGCACTTTGACTGCTTCAGTTGCTTCAACTTCTTGTTCTCTTCTTGCAAGATAATGGTTTTTAACTTCAAATTCTCTAATCCATAGCTTTGAATTCTTGATCTTTTCTTGACGCAAAATTGGTTAAAAAGTCATCAATTTCTTCTTTCAACATAAAGAACCTGCAGTCTGCATTCTAATCATCAAAAAAGAAAGAAATTCAAGACTCAATCTAAGAAATTCACATATGTAAGTTTGATACATACCGGCCATAAGGGACAACCATAGAACTCAGCCCCAACTCGAGAACTTTTAGGTCCAGCAACCTTAACAATTGCAAACAAATCATGGTTGCAATAAACATTGCCTTCTAAATCAATATTAAACCGTTTAGGGTTTTTCTTGGAATCAGACGTGGAGGAAGATGATGAAGGCATTTTGGGGGGAAAAATTAGGGTTTCGATGAAGGATGGAATCAGTCCGGGAGCTGGAAAAGCTTTCAATGTCTCTTCACGACAACCTTCAAATTCGAATTCATCCAGTAGTTTCGCTAATTTGAAGCTCGCTGCAGGTTTTTCAACGGAAATCGTTTTGGTTTTTGTAGAGAAATTAGGTTAAGGTTTTTTTTCTGTTTGTTCGGCATTTAAGTCAAAGAGAGGTAACAGGTTTTTACATGTTGGATGCCACATCACCATTTTACTGCCATGTTGAAACGCCACGTCACCAGACCCTAACGGTGTTAAGGGTCTGGTAGACGAAAACCTATGACAACCAATAACATATAACTCTGAACCTGTAGTTACCAAATTGAAAGTTGGAACCTTTAGTTACTAATAAGCTATATTTGGAACCTATAATAACCAATTTTCCTTATTTTATTAAAAAGGGGTATTTTTGTCATTTGCAATTAACATATTTATGGTATTTTTAATATTTGACTAAATCCCTTCCTTTTCTCACTCTCAATTTGAATTTGTTATATCAAATCATCATATATTGATTCAATTAAACAAAATTTGAAGATAGTTTCTGCTCCCCATCAAGAACCACCACGAATGAATTAGTCAGGGCCGTAGGTCGATGGAGTTGTGGGGACGCAGGGAAGCAGGGACTCATGACTCGTGAGGCTCTGTCGTTGTGGTGTCGCCGGTGGGGTTGTGGAGGGCACTGCCGGTGGGGTTGTGGAGGGCACTGCCGGTGGGGTTGTGGAGGGCGTGGGTTGGGCCAGTAAGTCAAGTTTGGGTCGTTGTGGAGGACGCAGGTTCTTCTTCTTGACATTCAGGGTTTTAAGGATTTAATCGAGTGTTCGACGACAACGATGCTAACCACTTAGAGACTCTGATACGACGGTGGACCGAAGGCCAGAGGCAACGGAGATGTGGTGGCGAAGAGTGAAGGAGATGGGAGGAAGAACTGGTAACATCAAGATGAAGAAGAAGTTGATGATGAACTTGCTCTGGTACGTATATGTAACCGTAATGAAGATGACAGTGAACTGGATGGAAAATGGAAATCTAGGTAAGATACATATATGTACCCACTTGGTATCTTATTGTTTTAGTGGTTTAGTTGTTGGCAAAGTTTTTAATTTATTAATGATTGTGTTATTTTGAATGTACATTGTGTTCACGTTTTGTTTGTATGATTTTTGTTGTCTATGTACTAATACTTAGTAAATGAAGTTGCAGACGAAGTTTTTTTTTGTATATTATTGTTTTGAAATAGTACAATTTAAGTAGAAAAAATTGTTTAACATATTTTGTTATACTTGATGTTTGATGTGTATATATATTTTTTATATAATTTTACGTTAGTAATGTACATATATGTATCAAACAAGTGTGCTTTAACAATAATGTGTTGTATAATGATACAGATAACGCCATTGATGTTGATTGCAATAAAAACCATCCACTTGAAAATCAGTTGTAACTAAATGTAAAAAATGTAATAATAAACGAGTATTTTTTATCCTTATGAAAAGTGTGCATATATGTACCACTTGTAGTCTTACACAAATGATGATGTGGAGTTACTACAAACAATGGTACATATATGTACATATACATACATATATTTTCATTTTCATTGGATCCACATATGATGTTGTGGAGTTTTTACAAACAGTGGTACATATATGTAAAATAATAAGTCAAAACATATGAACTTGATGGATTTTCAACATTGTTCATATACGTACCAAATGGTTAATCCAAAGGATTTACTTTTATGAAAACATTTGGGGTACATATATGTAAGGACGACGCACAAAACAAACACTAAAACATAATGAACACGAAGAAAATGAAGATTTAAAGTTTTATCATAATCACATGTATGATCATTGTTGCTACATATACGTAACTCTGTTGTTACGTATATGTACCACTGTTACGTGTATCTATTTTACACATACGTATGACAATGTTACATATACGTAACACACAATGTTACACATACGTAACACAATGTGATGCATGTATAACCAGCCATATTTTTTAGTTTAATTGTATTTTATTTTAGATAAACAATGATTATCTAATTTTTCAATCCAAAGTATAAAAATAATATATTTGATTATTTAAATATAAGAAAGAGGTGAGAGGTGAGAGGTGAGAGAAATAGGGAAGATGTGAGTAAATTTAGGAAGTTAATTATTTTATGTTCTTCCTATTTTACCCTTAATGTCTATTTAAACACTCATAATCTTCCATTTAATTACTAAAATACCATTAATTAATCTCAACCATAGATCAAAAAGATCAATGGTGAATAAATGATTTTTTAGTTTTCAATTATAACATGGTTTTCATTGGAACTCTCCTCTATATATATAGAGAGAGAGAGAGGGAGAGAGAGAGAGAGAAAGTCATTAAATTTCAATTTAATAGTCTAAAAATCAACTAGAAATTGGTCTAAAAAATTATCTCTTTTGTGTATCTCAAAACAAATATGAATCTTCTACTCTAACCACTATTATTAAAGACTAAGTATTCAAATTTAAGTCCAGCAATGACGTTCAACCTACGCAAGGCGTATAAACCATTTTTTTCGAACCGGTTGGGGTTCAAAACCGAACCTGTTTTTTTTGTCACGGGGTCAAAGCGGTTCAAGTTACAAATCGGTTTGGTTCATTGAATACTCGAACTTGTCAAACCGATTTGGACTGGTTTGAAACCGGTTTTTTTAATAAACCGGTTTAACCGGTTTTTAAGTGTGGGGCTACCAAACCGATATATCAATCGGCGGTTCGGTTGGATTGGGAACCGGTTTGAGCCAAACCGGTTTTTTTCAAAACGGTCTGGTTTTTTTGACCGTATTTTTTCGAACCGGTTTTTTATACACCTCTAACACACATCCTTAAAGACGCTCTTGAGAGTAAATAATATATATTTTTCTTAACATCGTTATTACACCTGCAAAAACAATATACAACCCTACACCACGTTATACACATATGTGTGCATAGAGAACTAAGAAAATATCAAATACAAAGTTAAATTATCTACAAAGCATAAAAAATGATATGATCCCTTGAACTAGATAATCAATTATTAAGATTGTAGGATGTATTTTTTTTTTTTGAATATAAACTTTCATTGAAAACCGCCAAACCGGTCCTTAAAAGGAGGACCGAGGCACAAACCAACTTACATCATGTACAACGGGGATCGACACCAATCTTTCCACACTATATTATTACATTGAGATCTATTCTTTAACCATAGAAACGAAAGGGACTTCACATTTGCAACAATATCCTCAATTACCGCCGTCTTCCCATTAAAAACCGACTCATTTCTAGCTTTCCAAAGAGCCCACATCGTCACGATAATCACACCATGAATAATTTTTTTATAAAATAATAAATTTATTTAAAGCATAAGACTTTTTTTGAAAATACGAAATATTTAAAATTTATATTTTTAAAAAGTTATTTTTTTAAAACCAAAAATAATTAAATTTAAGAGTTATAATAAAAAAAATTTAAAAATGACAATTTTATATGGTTTGTTTTAGAACAAAATTTATTTTTTTTTGAAAAAAATAAAGTTTTAAAAAGTTGATATCACTATTTTATAACTTACAGTCATTTCTAATACATAATTTCAGTGATATTATATCTTAAAATATTATTTTATAATTAATAAATTTTATTATATTAATTTTTTATTTATTCAACCCGTATAACACACGGGTTACTATAGCTAGTAACGTGTATAACTATAAATCCACACTACAATTACGCTACTTGATTATATGATGCTTAAAATTACATAAAGATGGAAGTGTTTGAATAGTATGCACAAACTTTCATTTTTTATATGGCCCATCATAAGTTACGATATGGCCTGTTAAAAGGTTTTGATATAGGCCATATTGCTTCCTCACCATATTATTATTATTATTGGATAATTACGTTCGCTCACAATTTTATTTTATTTTATGTTTTTTATAACTTTTACATATACTGTTTATAAAATTTTGATGGATCGTTGTGACGTCCTTACAAATTCAGGTTACCTCTTTTGTCACGTGCTTACTTTTATGAATATTTTGACGTGAATGATAACGAAAAAGTCATCGAAATCAAGTCTTACACATTTTAATAAGCCCGAAAGTCGCACAACTCGCAGTTTCTATCACGAGTTAATTTTGTTTGAACAATATTAAAATACAAATAATTACTACATAATTTTATCTACAAACAAAAAGAATATGCTGTATTCTCTACGATTTTCTAGTTGATAACCACTAGTCCCTACAAAACATGGTTAATAACCATTAGTCGGTTGTCACACCTAACTCGAACCTCCTTCATTAACTTCGACATTCTTCTGTTCTCTTCGATTCATCTGATATCCTCAACAAAACGAATCAAACGACAACCCCAATTCATTCACAAACTAACCTTTACGCCTTCAATCTCCCCCTCAGGTCAGTGAATTCTCTTGTTCTCACATTATCATTTCCTTATTATTCCCATTGTAACCCCACAATTCATTGAAATCAAGAAGAAGATGACAGAAGATTCCGGAAAAACAAAGGCGGTGAAGATGATCGGTGCCTATTTATTTCACTGTGACGAAAAACATCATCATTCCGTCACGGGTTTGTGGTACAATCGAATTATCTGAGAAGGAATATGCTTTTGCCCGATTTGCCAACTGTGTAATAATTCAACCCATTTGATTGATGTTGCTTGTTGGATCTTTATTTCATTTGTTTATTTGAAATTGTCAATTGTATTTGTCTACTTGTATCTATTTAGAATGTTTTCGTAGTCAAGCTTCCATCTTTGGTCGCAATTACAGTTCGTTAGAGGCGGTTTTCTGAGTTTTTGTTGAAACGTCTAGAGTTTAGCATCATCTGACATTTCGTGTGGGTAATGAATTGGGTATTTTAGAAAGATTGATGTTAGTCAGCTCGTTCCCCAATTCGTTCGAGGAGGTTGTTCGATTGGGGTTTACGAGAGGTTAGTGTTACAAGATTTGTGTGCTGTTGTTGAAGGTTTTGAATTGGTGATGTGATTTTGGTGAATTGGGTTGATTAGGGGAAGATGTATGCTGTAGGGAGACTAGGTAGTTATATAACTCAAGGTGTTTATACGGTCTCCGGTCCCTTTCATCCTTTTGGCGGGGCGGTTGATATGGTTGTGGTGCAACAAGAAGATGGTAGCCTGAAGTCATCTCCTTGGTATGTTAGATTTGGGAAGTTTCAAGGAGTTTTGAAGGCGAAAGAAAGAGTTGTTGACATTAATGTTAATGGTGTTGATGCTGATTTTCATATGTATTTGGATCCTCGAGGGGAGGCTTACTTTCTCAGAGAGGTTGAGTTGGAGGAAGGGGTTGAAGGCGTTTCCTCACATTCGTCTTCTTGTGATGACATAAATGGAAAAGGGCAGGATAAGCTCCCGGTTAAGTCTAAAAGTATGGATTATGACTTTGACGAGTGTAATTCGGTTAGTGATGTCAGCAATGGTGCGGCTTTGTCGAGAACTAACTCTAAAGGGTCTAGAATTTTAGGATTTGTTCTAGGGAGAAGATCTATGAAAGAACATACATTGTCAAAAGAAGAAAATGATTCAAATGCTGATAGAATGGCACAATTGGAAAGGGCTGAAATTGCTGCTGATCTATTGGAAACTAGGTGGTCAACTAATCATTCATCAAGAAGTAAAGAATCAAAACACGATAATGGGGATGTTATTGGTGGAAGATTGGAGACGGGTTTGGTATTGCATGAACAACACTTTGTAAATAAGTTGGAAAATTCAGGGATCGATCATGAGGAACCTTCAATGAAGGTTGAAGAAAGTGTTGCAGCAGATGATGTTAATGGTGTTAATAAAGATGCTGATAAAAATTGTGTTTCTGAAGTGTGTTCAAGAACTCAGTTGGATGATTCTAATGAACCAGAAGTGGGATTGATAACAGGCCAAGGGTCTTTAGAAATTGTACCCGAAAGCTATGCAGAAGTTACATCTAATCAAGAAGATGCCGCCATAGAAGCTGTTTCTTGCGGTTCTGTTGCAGTACCTATTTGTCAAAATGTGGACGATAATCTTACAAAGGTAGTAGAGGAAACAAATGAAATCAGACCACCATTGGAGCCAAACGGTGAATTTCAAATATCTAAACCGGTTGTGGAAGAACAGTTGATTTTTGGTGATGTTGATGGTTCAATTTCAAACCCAACCATCAGCAAGATAGAACAAGAAGTCAAACAGGCTGGAAGTGAGTCAACAGCTGTGATGTATGCTCCAGATTTACTTACAGTCAAAACCTATCAAGAAAACTCCAAAGATGATCTTGAACGGTTAAAGGAAAATATTAGAAGGTGTCCGAGTAATTTGGAGATTGCTAAAAGTTGTGATATTCCGGTGGAAATTGGCCGGCAGGCAAAATCTCTGCCGAACATGTGGTCTCGATTTAATGATCCAAGTCCAGATAATCAAGAGGAATTACAATTTTACTCTCCTGTTGGTAAATTAAGGTCCTCAAATTGGGATTTACTCAGGGAAGACGCTTCAAGGTTCAGAAGAGTGATCATGGAGAACGAATTGCCACAAAGTGTAGATGACTTATCAAAGGATCTTAAAGATGGTAGCATTGCAAGTGGTAAGAGATCTTTATTTGCATTCATAGTAGTTATGTTAAGATTTTATATTTATAATAAAAAGCTATTTGTAGGTGGTCCTCCTGGTATCGTTGATGGTCCTGGTGGAAGCTGGAGTTTGTGGCCGTTTAGAAGATTGGGAAGTAAAAGTGTTACTGAGAGCAGTAAAAATGTTACTGAGGACATTAAAAATGTTTCTGATGTTGAAACTGGACAAGAAACGGATGTTGAAAAAGAATGGCCTTCACCAAAATCTGATAAGATGCATACACGGGAACTTACTCCAACTCCCGAGCAGCTATCTTCTTTGAATCTAGCAGAAGGGCAAAACACAGTAACGTTCACATTTTCAACATCAGTTCTTGGCCCTCAAAAGGTTACTTTTGGTGTATCTCATTTGTTGATATATCGGTCTGCAATTTTTTTGTTTATAGTTTGTGTTGTATTCATATGCATACATCTCAGGTGGATGCTAGAATTTATTTGTGGAGGTGGGATACTCGCATTGTGATCTCAGATGTCGATGGAACAATTACCAAGTAAGAATATGATTCTTCTTGAAGATTTGAAAAGGATGCATGTAGCTTATTTTGTCTATATTTAGCCAGTGAATAATAGTTCTCATAACTTGCACATTCAGTCAATTTCAAATAACACAATCACATAGAAACTTGAACATCAATACTACATGATGCTAGTTAGCAAGTGTACATGAAGCCTATAATGGTATAATGTATGCTCATGTGTTACAGATCCGATGTTCTTGGACAATTCATGCCTTTGGTTGGAAGAGATTGGTCACATATTGGTGTAACACATCTCTTTTCGGCTATTAAGGTTTGTTGGCTGCTCTGTTTCCTTCTTGCATTTATTGCCTCTTGCTACTCCCTCTCTGTCCTATGTAAATCGTAACGTTTAACACAATTATTTGACTATAATTCAAATGACTTCCAAGTTTTAAACTGATGAGAAAATAAGAGAACCTTGTGGACCGAATCGGTACATTTAGGGTCAAGTCACTTTCATTTTTGTGCTGCTGATCTTACCTTATTCCATCTTTTGTGCTGCTGATCTTACCTTATTCCAAAGCTGACAATTTCCCTACCTATCGCCCTCACCAATGTGATACTTTTTTTATGAGGGCATATGGGTCAAGTCACTTTCTTTTTTGGCCTCAAACTCTCAATTGAGACCCATGAAAACAAAACAGTCACAACGTGTTACAGCCGCATAGTGGCCACAATTTCCCCCCCTCGTAACATGAAGAGACTGAAATTTTTTTTATTGTTCACAAGCTGATATGCATTTAGACGAACATGAATCTTGATTGCATGTTGTAGGAAAATGGATATCAAATGCTTTATTTAAGTGCTCGGGCAATCTCTCAGGCCTCCATCACTAGACAGTTCTTGTTCAACCTTAAGCAGGTACTTGAAATGGTTTAACTCTCTATTTCCATTCCTAAAACATGACTGTTCTGTTGACACATTGCTTCCAAATTCATAACGATAAGCACACAGTTTATGTGTGTGGTCGTGTGATTCTCACTATCCGCTATTAACTTATTTGCAGGACGGGAAGGCTTTGCCTGATGGGCCTGTAGTTATTTCCCCTGACGGGCTTTTTCCTTCTCTATTTCGTGAAGGTAACAGTTCAATATATCTTTGTTTTTCATACGAGTTTGCCTATCGTGCTCTGCAGATGAGTGATCCATGTATCATATTTTTTTTGGCTAGTATGTGTTATGTTCAGATCCCTTTTTAACTTAACATCCTTACTTCGGTTTAAAGGATATATTTGACTAGTCTAGTTCATCATAACATTCTGCACAATAATACTAAATCATAGTGACGAATACGACGACAAAATAATTCCTTTCCTGATCAGTGTCGTGTAGATATAGCTTTGAACAGTTGTTTTTAGCATGGTCCCTGAAATTACTTTGCTACCCTTTTACAGTTATAAGAAGAGCTCCACATGAATTCAAAATTGCTTGCTTGGAGGTTAGTTTCTAGTTAGTTACCGTTTACTCCATCCCATGAAAATTGCGATGTTTGACTTCACATAGGTTAAGGTAGTATTTTGACTATATGTTTAAATATCTAAAATTCTTTCGAATAAAAGACAAAACAGGCCAGACGCTAAACCAAATAGTTACCTTCACTGGACATCCTAAGAAAGTTTTGAAGTTTTTATGGAATGGAAGTACTGTTTTCTTTCATGATTGTTTGTGTTTGATGATAACACGAGGCTTATAATACTCCAATCGTTTTGATACCAGGATATCAAGGCTTGTTTTCCACCCGATAGGAACCCATTTTATGCTGGTTTTGGAAACAGAGACACAGACGAGTTTAGCTACCTGAAAGTCGGAATACCCAAGGGAAAAATCTTCATCATCAATCCTAAGGTTCGTATTAACCTTAATCACCCCTTATGACATTCTTAAAGTTTGTTAAATACATTGTTCGTATCTTATCTTGTCCTTGTGGTTGGGGTTTACAGGGTGAGGTTATTATCAACCGTTGCATCGACTCCAAATCATACGCTTCACTCCATGCTCTTGTCAATGGAATTTTCCCGCCAATATCTGTCCATGAAGAGGTTTTAATTTCTTCAACTTCTCTAAACCTTTTATGTTAACTTTATTTTATGCTCACGTTTATCTGTTTTTCATGTTACGTTAGCGGGAGGATTATAACTCATGGAACTTCTGGAAACTTCCACCTCCTTCCATCGACTAACCGAAGATACTCGCGAGAATGTAATTACGCGCTTTTTCCCCGCAAATAGAACCGTACAGAAATAGAATCATTCAAGTAGCAGAAAACACACAAATTCAAAATACAGATGACATATAAGTGTCAGAACTCATGTTATTTACACAAATAAATAGATGGTTTACAGTTGCATATGCTAGTAGGGTATGATTCTAACACCCAATTCCTTCTGAGCAAAATGGATTAGATTTTCAATCTCACACTCATCAACGAAACCATTACCGTCTCTATCAGCATCCTTCATTCCCGCCCGGCCTTTCCAGCCCGAAAACCAACCTCCGGTGGCCTTAACGATCTGCCTGAGCTCCGATTTGCTGATCCGACCATCTTTATCAGTGTCGAATCTCATCAACCATCTCTTGAACTCCTTGATCGTTAGCTCTCGTCTTCCATCTTCGGAGATGTTTTGGTTCAGAGAAGTGGTTTTGAATGCCATTTTTCTGTGGGAAGTCTGAACAAAATTGTTGAAGATTGCTGAAGGATTTGCTGTTAATTTATAGTAAGTTGTTAAAGGTTTCTTTGTTCGCCATTGAATATTTTAACAGCCGAAAAGCTTGAATTCTTAAAAGGTTTAAAAGGAAGATGGTATGTGCAATGCACCTTTATTTAACAATGGAGTTCATTCCCACTTTAAACTTCTATTTTTATATAATTAAGCCTTTTAGTTTAGGACTAATCTACGAAGCTACATAATTAATATGTTTGGTCTAAAGAATTTAAACGTGCGGGACTACGGGTTCGAATATAAAATCTGTGTATTTGGGACCCTACCCTACTGTTTATACCACCTTTAATCACCTCCAATTAAATTTTAGTATGATATTAAAATTTAAATTACCAAATGGAGAATCTTATATTATTAATCGAAGTTGATGTAAACATGATGAGTACTCGTATTCATGGAGATGTGCAATGTTGGCTTTAGATCTATAGATATGTTATATCTTGTGTTAGCATGGATAGATGGATATGGTATTAGCTTCATGTAATAATATCATCAACACAAACATAGATGAAAAAAAATAAAATCTTTTAACTGATCATATTCCTGGTAACATACATCATCTAATATTTCCGGTTACCATATTCACTATTTCATACGGCTTGTATTTTGCTTTAAAATGATTTAACTTAAAGAGAAAAGTTCAAATACAAAGGGAATATTATGTAAAAAGTGTGAGAAGCAATCGGTGAGTGACACGTGACATATTATTAAAAATGGATGGAGGGGTATTTTAGGAAGTCTAATTTATTAAGATGAAGGTGTGAGATATATATCTGTACGATTGAGGTTTTCAAAAGATCAAACGATCGAATTCATCTTACACCAATTTTAATCGTTGAAGATTCAAACATACAAAGTTTCAGCTTACATCAAACGATAGAATTCATCTGTCGAAGATTGCTTTACATCAATTACTTCGCCGATGTCGACGGGTGATTGTCAGACTGGTACGTATGAGGACGATTATATACTGTGATTGACATAGTATGTTAATTTTCGCACCGTAATTTTATCGTTTGGATCATCATTGTGTCTATATTTCTGTGAATTTTGTTATTGATTGACATCATCATTGTGTCATAGGTATCATCATTGTGTCATAGGTATCATCATTGTGTCATAGGTATCATCATTGTGTCATAGGTATCATCATTGTGTCATAGGTATCATCATTGTGTCTTTTTGTTCGTCATTGTGTCTTTTGTATCGTCATTGTGTCTAAATAAAACAATTATTGTGTATATACTGTTAGATTAATCTGGACATTATGAATATGTTTCCATATGTTTCTGTATTAGCGTTCTGTAAATCAAACAATATAAGATAAAATAAGATAGATAAAATAAGACTTGACACAATTACATCATTGTGTCATAAATTTCATTGTGTTATGGTGTTAATGTGTCATATATATTATTTGTGTCATAAGATGCATTGTGTCATTTATATCATTGTGTCATGGTGTTAACGAGTCATATATACTGTGTAATAATATCATTGTGTTATTATATTCATTGTGTCATAAGACTATTGTGTCATGGTGTTAATGTGTCACATATATCATTGTGTCATAAGCTTCATTGTGTCATAATACTCATTTTGTCTTTTTATGACATGCTGTTTTTATTCATATAGATGCTGAAAATTACAAAGATGTTGGGCAACAATGTGTATCCCCAGGTAGGTCAAAAAGAATAAAGTCAGCTCGTGAGTTAGCCATCGAACAAGCAGGAAAAAAGTTGAGAAATTGTGGGTTTTGCAAACAACCTGGTCACATTATACGCAATTGCAGTTTATATCTTCAAAACATTAAGGATAAACAAGCTTCAAACAACTCAACAGTTGATTCTATGCCTATTCAAGAATATGATTCATTGTGTCATAAGATTCATTGTGTCATAAGATTCATTGTGTCATATACTCATTGTGTCATTATATTCATTGTGTCATTATATTCATTGTGTTATAAGACTCATTGTGTTATATTTGAAGAGTTTTGTTTACGTTTGATTTTGACGATAAAACAAGTTACCAAAATACTATTGTGTAATGTAAAGCAACATATAGCAACAAATACATGCCAACACATAGCAAAATATAATAACATGCCAACATACCAAATTATTATTGTTTCAAATTACTATTATGTCAAACTACCATTGTGTTAAACTACCATTGTGTTAAATTACTATTGTTTCAAACAACCATTGTGTCAAACAACCTGTCAAACAATCATTGTGTCAAACAACCATTGTGTCAAACAATCATTGTGTCAAACAACCATTGTGTCAAACAACCATTGTGTCAAACAACCATTGTATCAAATTACTTTTTTGCCCCTCCGCCTGTTAGCAGTTTTCCACTTATTTACATGTTTGCCACCGCGTTTTTTTGAACCATTGATCTATTTTAATGAGTTGATCCAATGGCCATAATTACTTCTCACCCTTTTTAGGAAATATGGCCTTTGTAGCATACTTCCATTCTCATTCCTTAGTTTTTATTCATTCATTCCCATGCTAATTCATTCCCATGCTAATGTAGGTAGAGAAATGACAAAATATATTCGTTATACATAAAAAATAGATGTAAATGAAAACATATCTACAAGAACATAAACAAGCGTGGAAACACTAATCATATATCAAATGATATAAAGCAAAATCATGAAGTCATTTCATTTTCAGCTTTTTTATTAGAATTCCTATAAATGCGACAATTAGGGATTCTTTTAATTGCTATTTAACCTTGACTATTCAACTGCCATATGCCGTATGCCTTTAATATATTCTTGATTTCTTGTAAAATTGTATAATATAAAAAACCAAATCTATGAATAGATGGGTTTTGGTGGATGTGTTTTGACCACACACAGTTTGTGGTGTTTGCAATATGGTCCTTCTTGGCGATGAATTGTAGCCCCAGATCCACCTTTTAAAGGGTTTTGGGTCAGGTTTTTTGTTGTGAGGGAAAGGGGTTTTTGGTATGGTGCGAGGGGGCAACCCGATTGTGAGGGTCTTTCGATCGGCATCTCCTTTCCAGCTATAACTCCGCCCTACGTTCCCACCGTGTCTGTGTACAACTCTCTGATGCATGTTGTTATTCTGCTGCTTCAAAGGTCCCTGGTGGCTAGGGTTTTCGAGAGACCCTTCGTGACGGTCGGATGGCTGGGGTTGCTGCTCCTCCGCCTCCTGTGTCCACCTAAGCGCCGCCTGTTTTCTCTTTGATGTCCTCATATTTTGCCCTTGTTGCCGGGCGTTTGGTTACAAATCCTAGGTGAAAGGGGTGAGGTTGCTTCTGATGCATGTTGCCTCTTCCCTTTGATGGGTTGCCGGTGTTCGACGGTGATGGGCTTTTGTATTGCAAACCCAATGGCAATGTCAGTGATGGTGGCTTACCTGATGTTTGTGTTTTTAGATTATGGAAACCCTTTTTAGTATTGTGATGAGCAATTGGTCTACGATGATGGAAACCTCTTTTGGGTTTTTAGATCTGTTGGTATTGTGTGGATGTATAAACTACGGTTGCTCCTCTGCCTCTCATTCATGTTTGAGGTGGGGCTGGTGGCCGCGATTTCCCTCCGATTCCTTTTGCGGTTTTACATATCTCCATGATGATGATCATTAGGTCATCTGAATTCAGTTTCACATGTTGTGTGTTGTTATTTCTATACGTCGATGACGATGAGCCATTGTTCATCTGAGACTTTCGATTATTTGGTTCCTTAAAGGCTATGATTTTTCACCAAGATTTGTCGGTTGCCACGGCTAGGCAACTGTTTACGGTTTGCAGCCGCAATCGAGCATCATTTCTGAGCCTTTGCATGGGTACTACTACATGTTAATGTCCTTTGATGTTATGTTATTGACCGTGGATGTACTTTGTCTTTGTTGCTTTTATTATCAGGCGAATATTGGTTCGTTGATGATGATGAGAAGGTTAAGTTCATCTGAGACATTCTGTACTTCCATGTTAACATGTATATCTCTATGATGAGATGTCTGAGCCCTGGCTTGAAACCGCCGCGAAACACGGTTAGGAAACCAACTAGTTGTTATTTGAATTTTCAATTAGAATCAAGGGCGGATGCAATTTATTAATTGAATACCCTTTGTAACTTATTAAATGCTATCTTGATTCTTGAAGTATTTTTATTTATATATTAAAAATAATTAAGCTAAACACATGAATACTTGGTACACCATCTTGAATCCAAATCAAAATTCGGTTTGGCATTTCTGCTTGTCAAAAAATAAACTAATAGGGCTACCTTTTACATTTTGGGTTAACTGAAATTGTATTTGTAGTCCCTTATTTTTACCATAAAATTTGGTTTTTAACAATTTTCCCACTAAAGTTTAATACCTTTAGTTTTATTTATTTATTTATTTATTTTTATTTTTACCCTTTATCATAAATGAGTTATGCAATAAACCCGTTTAATTCTTTAATATTTTTTGTCAATCTGTAATATTTTTTGTTCATTAACTATAAAAAGAATTATGCCGTTATCTCTTTTTTTTTTCAAGGCTCCGATATAATTTTTTTAAATGAAGTTGTATTCAAAATCGAGAGTTTTTTTTATATCGTACGCTATAGTGGGTGCAGTTACTATTGTGATACAGCGACCAACCAAACCGATTATAAATGAACATAATTGTTGACAATATTGGCATTTGCTTTTATGGTTTCCGATTAGCCAAATCGACAACAAACAAAATCACGTTGCATATAGGAAAGTAAAAAAACTCTTGGGTGCGTAGCGCGGAAGATAACACTAGTTCTAGTTATTAGCTTTTTCTCATATCCGGTAATTCAATTTTTTATTTTCATATATAAATGACAATAATTTCTTTTATGATTATTACATTAATTACCAAAACTTGCTTAGAAAGTTGTATCAATTAGCCCAACGGTTAAATAAAGGGTCCCTTTATTTAGACACCCCTTAATTTTAAATCAACACCCCTGTACACTATACGCCGCGTATGGGTCCATACGCGGCGTATAGGGTACATTGTTGATTTAACGTTTTATACCCTATACGGCGCGTATGGGTCCATACGCGGCGTATAGGGTATGTTGTTGATTTGACGTTTTATACCCTATACTCAGCGTATGGGACCATACGTGGCGTATAGGGTTTGACATTTTATACTCATACGTGACTTAGGACCCATACGTGGAAGAGCTATACGCCGCGTATGGAACCATACGCGGCGTATAGCTTATATATTTATTTTTTTTTTATTTTTGAGTTTTTATTTTAATATATACAATATGAATACAATAATAAAATTAAAATTAAATATATAATTCGCATATTACAAATTATAAATTAAAATAAATTTATATAAGCCGGGGGTTCTCGGTTATTCTCTATTATTGCGTTGTATTCCGAGATACGAATCCTATACATAATCTCCCATTCTGCAGCACGTACGCTTCGGTTAAGAATCCAAAGATTACTTAATGTTGGCATCGGATAATCTCCTTCTAACTTAACGTGGACGAAATGATTGTTGTTGACATGAACAATCGACACGATATGATGAGGCATGACAGTTTTCGGATCAGCCCATAATGGGAAAAATGTTTGACAACCATTATTGCTTAGTAAATGAAGAATAACCCCAAACTTTTGAGCAACCACTAATCCCGTATACGGCATTATCATCCAATGTTCTTCAGGTGCAGGTTCCACACTTTGCCAATCGATGGTGTGACGTAATTCGTTATACTGTCCGGGGTACAAAGTATCGAAAACTTCTCTGTACTCCAATTCATGTCTGTCCAACTCTTCTAAAAGCTGTGTCCGCACATACATCCACTTATTTTCGTCAAACCCTAAGCCTAAAGCTATTGATCGAAAACCACAATTCCCATCGGGTCGGACATCTCGTATACGTGAAATATACTGATGAAAGATTGACGGAATCCAATTTTTAACCTGTTTATATTGTTTAATTGGTTATCTCCGACAATCGAAGAAAACTCATTAGTACCCCGTGATACTTTAGATGATGTTGAACGACTACGTTGCATGGCAGGCTTCTGGGGCTTTACAGCTGAACTTGTTCTTCCAGAAATGTGAGACGCAATAAACGAGCTATGTCTCGGCATGTCGCACGTACTTTTGTGAGTGTCGTACTTTTGTTGTTGAACCTTTAACGTTGGACGACCGCGAATATCTGTTTGAACAACAGGCGCTTTTTTGTTATTTTTCCATGGATACACAATTTTTTTATTTTTTCCACCAAACTAAATTTTACAGCTGCGGGTTGTGTCATTATTTGTTGTTTCACCCGTTCCATTTCTTCTTCAACATCAACTTTTTCATCCACCGTATATGATGGCTTAATGTTATCAAGCTTCGTCCAAAATACGTCAATTGCATCTAATGGAATTTTAGTGCCTGCATTATAAGTATAAATTAATACATAATTTGTCACTTTAATAGAAAAATGATAATGATGGAGCGACTATTACCAGAATGTTCATATTTTTCCAGCCGACAAGCACAAGGCAAGCCACAACTAGTGAAAAGATGACAACCACATGTTGCATTTGCAGAGCGCATCACATGAAATTTAGTGTTTTCGGCAACTAATAAATCAAGAGCTATGTGTGAAACCTTGCCTCTTAAGTAATCAAATAGCGGAAGTTTATGATGATTCATGGTTTTAATTTTGCTTGTCTCAAAGCTTTCTTTTAAATTTACCTCTTGTGCGTTCACCAATTGATCTACAAACTCCACAAGTCTATCCAGTGAGCTATTTGTTGATTTAAGATATCTTTTTAAATTTGCATGTTGACTCTCCACCTATTTGTTGTGCGTTGGCCAAAATTGCGGTTCAAGTTAGTCCAGGCTGATACAAACATTTCTTTGTAACTCTCTAACCAGTTTCTGTTTATATATGACAATACCTCTGAAAATATAATAAATCACGCTTAAATTATATATTGAAAATATAATAAAACATAATTAAAATATAATAAAAACTTACTTTCTCGATTCGCTTCAACTAATCGTTCGTAAAGAAGGTTATAGTTATACTCGTAAATCTCCGCCGTGGGAGACTCACACAAACGTGCCCATGCATATTTAAACTTTCTCCAGTCATCTTTCGTAAAACTTGCTTTACAGTGTTTCGCGATATTTTCATCAATATGCCACCTGCATAAACACTTTGAAGCATTCGGAAACACTTTAACACATGCGTTCATTAAAGCGAGATCTCTGTCTGTTATTATGACGCGCGGCTCCATACACTTGCTTAACGTATCTTTCAATCTATTAAGCACCCATTCAAAATTATCTTCCCGTTCTTTGCTAATAAACGCATGAGCAACACAAAATGTCTTGTGTGTGGAGGTCACACCAACAATCTGAACAAACGGAAGCTTGTACATGTTTGTTTATATGTAGCGTCTATCATCAGCACGTGCGGAAATGCACGCCAAGTGTCGTATGATTTAGGATGACAAAAAAATATCTTCTACGACATTAGTATCGGGATCTTCTCGGGTGTAATAAACATACCTTTTAATTGAAAAAGGAAGGAAAATTGATGTTGTTAAGTGAGGATACAAATACAAGTTAGGCTTCATTTTAATTAAGTCTATTGAAAAAAAAACCTCGGGTGTAATAAACGTACCTTTTAATAGATAAAAGGTTTTCTAAGACTTGCATTGGTGTTTCACCGACTTTTCTTTCACTTCTTATCTTATATTGAGCGTTGTATACGTCTCTGGTTATTGATGCGTTATTAGGATTTTGCTTTTTAATAGCTGATAAGATGCTACGAGGCTCCATGTTCTGATCAGTAAGCTGCTCCACCAAATTGTATTCGTTTTGAGAAAACCTTCTTACAAAAGGATGCCCCTCCATATGTTGAGCAGGATCATGGTTATGTTCGTCACTTCGCACCTCTAATTTCCACGAACGACGTTTGTTGTCGTATATCCCTACCAATTTAAAAGACATCCGATTTTTTTGCTACCAGATCGTCTAACTGTCGCTTTACTTTTGTGTTCGCCCGCACGATCACAGATAAGCCATACCTTTACGACCTGACCTTCTTTTTTCTTTGATCTTCGTGTAATAATAACGTAACCATTATCACGTCCTCTATTAACAGCCCAACAGACTAGCTCATCGAGAGATAAAAAATTTGAGATGTTTCAAACGATACTTTTGTCGTTTGTTTTTCATCACTCGAGAGTATATTATTTTGTTGCGTGTCGTAAGTTGACTCTCGGCAAAACTCAACTTCATCATCGGGAACATACGATTGGTTTAAATCTGGCAGTCCTGTCTCGTAAGCAGATTGAACGTACGCATCATCTTGATTACTATCCACCACGAACGAATATTCATTTGAATATTCATTTGAATATTCATCAAACAAATAGTTACCGTCCCAAAACGACATACCGAACGAATAAAAAGTGTGATATTTTGAGAGAGAAATACGTTTGGATTTACAGGAATCGAAAGCATATCGAAAGTGTTATCGAAATCGTTGTTATATAGGTGAAAACGAATCTTGGGTCATGTCATATCGAAATAATTTATACGTGGCGTATGGGTCCATACGCCACGTATAGGAACCTATACGCAGCGTATGGGCCTATACGCTACGTATAGGCTTGCCACGTCTTCCACGTATAGGATCCTATACGCAGCGTATGTACCATGTAATCGTACATGGTACAAAAAGTACATCTGACACCACCAATTATTTTGTACTATACGTGGCGTATGGATCCATACGCCACGTATAGTGCAAAATAATTGGTCGCAAGAGGACTGTAGTGGTCGCATGAGCACCAATTATTTTGTACTATACGTGGCGTATGGGGCCATACGCCACGTATAGTACAAAATAATTGGTCGCCTTAGCACTGTACGTGGTCGCAAGAGGACTGTAGTGGAGGAGCTATACGCCGCGTATGGGTCTATACGCGGCGTATAGTTTATATATGTATATGTTTTTTTTAATTTTTTGAGTTTTAATATATATATAATTTGAATTAAAATTATTTATGTATGTATGTATGTATGTATGTATGTGTGTATGTCTGTATGTATGTATGTCTGTATGTCTGTATGTATGTATGTATGTATGTATGTATGTATGTCTGTATGTCTGTATGTCTGTATGTATGTATGTATGTATGTATGTATGTATGTATGTATGTATGTATGTATGTATGTATGTCTGTCTGTATGTATGTATGTATGTATGTATGTATGTATGTATGTATGTCTGTATGTCTGTATGTCTGTATGTCTGTATGTATGTATGTATGTATGTATGTATGTATGTCTGTATGTCTGTATGTATGTATGTATGTATGTATGTATGTATGTATGTATGTATGTATGTATGTCTGTATGTATGTATGTATGTATGTATGTCTGTATGTCTGTCTGTATGTATGTATGTATGTATGTATGTATGTCTGTATGTCTGTATGTCTGTATGTCTGTATGTATGTATGTATGTATGTATGTATGTATGTATGTATGTATGTATGTATGTATTATGTATGTATGTATGTATGTCTGTATGTCTGTATATATTTACAAAGATAAACATAAACTGATAATAAACATAAAAGATAAACATAAACTGATAATATATTTACAAAGTTTTTAAATTACATAACAAAATAAAAATTACAATACAAAACTACGGGGAGTCAGGGTAATCTCGAGGCGGTGGCAACGGCGGAGGATCAGTACCAGAACGCCGCGCCATCTCTGACTGAACCTGCCACTCCATCAGATCCTCAACGCGATCGAGCCGTCGACTCTGCTGCCGTAAGCTCCTAGACATATCCTGCAACAATGTCTCCACACGTGCAGGCAGCCTCACCTCTCTATAAATATGTCGTGGGATCTGAGGCTGAGGAGGCGGCTGATGTGGCTGAGGAGGCGGCTGATCATGTGGCTGCTCGTCGGGTGGTGGCTGATCATGCGGCTGCCCGTGCTGCTGCAGTGGATCGACAATGCCGAGCTGCTGAACTGGTGTCGGCTGCCAGATCTCCCCGGGTCGAAGAGAGAATCGTATGCCAACCGGAAACTAGCGTATAATACGCATGCCGAATAGCGTACGACGATCTAATCTCACCGGCTCGATCGGCGGAGACACGTCACCAAGATGCCGAGGAAGATAACCTAAAGATCGGGCAATCAACGTGATGTACGCGCCGCCGTTCACCGCTCCTCGCTCCTGCCGATGATAATACGAAGCAAAATACTCCGCCAAACACCTCGCCAGGTTACACCTGGTCCCCGTAATCAAACAGTATAAGTAAAATAAGTCGGGAATGGTACACCACTCCCGACTCTTGCCACGTCCCGTGATGGACGTGGCGATCATCCGATGCAGATAACGGATGAGAGGATCTCGAATGCCGGTGACCCTGCCCTTAGTCCTCTGAAACGGACCTCCGGCAATCTCAGGCCACCACTCTCTCAATGTGCCCTCCTCCATCTCAGTAATACCCTCAGTGAACAGAGGGGTAACAGTCTCCGGCTCATAATAAAGCCCAGAGACAACTGCAAACTGCTCAATGGACATCTGATGTGCATGTCCACAAAGCGTAAAAGATATCTCCGATCGCTCATCGTCCTCCACCATCTCATCTGGACGAATATATGTAAATGTGGATAAAAACTCCACTACCAGCTCACGGTGGGACGGTAAGAATGCGATCTCAAAAAGACGTCTCCACGGCGTATCGTCTCCGATAATAGCAGCAAGACGATCGCGCTCTCCCCTCAGCCATCACCTCCCATCTACGGCCTTTTGATGACCGATCTTCATCCGAATAATTTTGAGCACTTAGCGTGCTCAACGGAACCGGCATCAAACTGCAGCCAAGGATGCTCGGCAATATGGTCAACAACGTCAGCCTCAATCTCAGAATCGGAAGACATATCTGCACAGGTGAACAAATAGGTCAAAACAACGTATACGTATCTATATATATATATACACATATACATATATATATGTATATGTATACGTATACGTATATGTATATGTATATGTATATGTATATGTATATGTATATGTATATGTATATGTATATGTATATGTATATGTATATGTATATGTATATGTATATGTATATGTATATGTATATGTATATGTATATGCGTATATACATATATATGTATTTGTATATATTATTTACCCTATACGCCGCGTATAGGGCTATACGCCGCGTATAGGGTAGCAGCGTATGGGTCACAGGGCAACGTATAGGTCGAATCCGACCCTATACGCCGCGTATAGGACTATACGCGGCGTATAGGGGACCCACGTATGGCCCCCAAGTCGCGTATTGCAATACCCTATACGCCGCGTATATATCTATACGCCGCGTATAGGGTACACACCAATGTGTCTTCGTCCCCAACCAAAGAACTATACGCTGCGTATAGCCCTATACGCGGGGCTGTACCGGCGTATAGTTCTTTAATCCAGTTTTTAAATCACGCATTTTGGGGCATAAAACACTACTTTAACGTTTAAATCAATGAACGATTAACATAATAATGATGTATGAACAATAATACGTACCTGGATGTTGAAAAATCGAAGATCAATACGTGTAGTATAGTGCTATACGAGAGTGTTTTTTTTTTGAAGTGTGTGTAAAAAATAGAAAATTTGAAAGATATAGTAAGCCGAGGATCTATACGCCGCGTATGGGACCATACGCGGCGTATAGCTTATATTCTTTTTTAAATCGACACCGACCTATACGTGGCGTATGGACCTATACGCCCCGTATAGGTGAAGTGATGTGACGTCGGTTGTCAGTCATTAATGTCGCATTAATGGTCGTACCCTATACGCCGGGTATGGACCGCGTATGTACCCATACGCGGCGTATAGGGGGGTGTCGATTTAAAAAAGTGGGTGTCTATTTATTAGGACCCTAAATAAAAAATAAAATCTGTAATAACGTTAATATGTACCGCGTGCGTATCTTCGTGTTATGATTTCCAAATCTATAAATATCTTCGTGTTATAGACTCCGGGATTTTTGTTACACAAATTAATGATAAATTATAAACTATAAATACACACCCCAACCCTCGTAGACCTTAACATTCCCCCCAAATCTCCTCTCCATATCTCATCTCTTCACACACACACACACACACACACACTAGAAGTTACAGAGTTCCATCACTTGTTCCTCTTTTATACGTGTAATCAATCGATTGTTACGCAACAACACTGACATTGACGCCCTATGTGACTCCATTGGTGAAATTTCATTCGTATTAAACTGCGATTCACTGTAATGCACGCTGAATGTTGTTTTTTTTGTTTAATTTCAGGAGTGGAGAAGCTGTTGAAGGAGGGGGCTATGAAGTTGCCATCGGACGATCGATTATTATGCCTTCCTCTGCGACTCTATACGTGAGTTAGTTTTTTTTATTGTTGTTTATGAAGTTTTAACAAAAAATCTCGTTCGGTTTAACCTAGATCAATGTACGTATGTCCCACATTGGTTTGTTTGTTGATTTTTGTGTGAGATTTGATTGAGAAGATGATTGTTGATTCGAATGCGGCTGTTCGGTCTTAAAGCTTGATGTTTCAATTCATTCACGGTGCTGGTTGTTCTTCGATGGATATTAAGCGTAATATGTTGTAAAAAATGTTGTCTCAGAGTTTATTCTATAGTTTTCTAGACATTTAACTCACCATTTAAGTAATAACTTGTTGTATGTGTATATCTCTTCACAGGAAACATGAAGATGGAGGTTTGCAAACGGATTCATTTACGGGAGAATATGGTTTCCATGACATGAGGAACAGTTTGAAGCATGAAGTCGGTCTATTTGGGTTGTAAAGTAGTCAAAGGGTGAGGTATGACTTTACTAGTCTTCAAGATTAGTCAAATGTTGACCGACTGTCTTCTGTTTATTTTTGAGCACGGAAACAGGTCAATTTGGGTTGTGATACAGCCATATGGGTCAAATGTCTAAAAGCTTGCTAAAAAGTAAACGAGTCACCCAAACATATATTAGTTTTACAACCTCCTAATTGCATCATCATTTCAGTAACTTTTTGATCATACTTAATGTATTCTTTTTGTTGGGCGTAGGATCTTATACATGCAAGGCTAAATCTAGAGCAGTCGTACTTATACCATCATGAAATGTATCGATCATTATTGGTTTTTCTTTCCCTGTCCAGAAGAGAGTTTTAGGTCCAAGAAAAGCTTAATCAGTTTCTGCTGTGGAATCAAGAAACATATCTGATGGTGAGCAGTTACCTTATGAAGAAGTTGCTAAAGCTGATGTTACAAAAGACCAACCAAGATAAACGGACTATACTTGGGGTGAGTTTATTTCTGCTTTGTCTTTATGCCTTTTGGATGAGAATAAAAGTAGTGCCTCTTAGTTTAATCTTTTTAAAAATTTGACGAGTTGATTGACATCTTATGAAACGATTAACATTGACAATGGGTCGTTGATGTCAATACATTGGGAGACCATTATTTTTGACCATTTCTTACAATTTTAGATCATTTACATGCATTTTTGTTGAATATTTTACCATGTAGATAGTGGACGGAGGTCACCTTTTTAAAATAAATATTCAGAGCTGTTTTCTGCTTTTAAAGCAGTTCAACACCTGACACCGAACATTATAGACTGGAACCTCTCTTTAGGTTTTTTACATTAGTCTTTGTGTACCGAACAACATATTTTGGAAAATCTGTTGGTTTTTATCTTGTGATTCGTTTTAATCACTTTATTCTTATTCTTTTATGTGAAATGCAATTGCCTTTTAGAACAACTTGGATGAGCTTTTCATGCTTATGAACTTTCTTGATGTTGGAAGGTTAGCTTTACAGTTTTACTGCAACTTTTGGCTATATCTATTTGTAATATTACATAATGAGATGTGGATATCTGTAAAACATCTTTTATTTAACGAAAAATGTTTGCAGTTTGCAAGTTTGGGGGAGTTTCTATAAGAGATCAAGGACATCAATCAAGGAGAGCGGGAGAAAGGTTCTCAAGCACTTTTAGAAGTGATTCTGACTTGTCTTCTAAAGGACAACAAGGCAATTTTAAGTTACACATGCTTTATTCGCTTTGTTGTTTTATTTCTGTAAAAGTTATACTTACAATTATGGCCAATAGTTTTCTTTTGCTCGTACTATCTGTATTACTTATTCTGGTAAGAATTATAATTTCTTTTTTTTTCTTCCTATACTCCTATTCACGTGATAACTTATTTGTTCCCCCTTCAGACACATTTTCAGCTTCTTTTCAGCTGGCTGTTTCTGTTATTCTTAGCTTCTTTCAGCTGGCTGTTTCTGTTATTGTTATTGAAAATTGCAGTAAGGCACTTGAACTGTTAGTTTGTCATTTTCTCAACCGCTGTATTATATTTGAAATCTTCCAGTGTGCTCCACAAATGCTCATTGCTGTTGTACCAAACTTAACATAGGAACTATTGGTCTGTCTTTCTCTTTTTTGCATTGCAAACTCAATAATTTCTTTGTGAATATCTTATTTGTTTTTTCACCATACCAGGTTGATGTTCGTATAAGAGCTATCAAGTTTGTTGTTGGACGCTTTTCAATTCCTGGATGTCATGTTGGGAGTACCACCTTTTCTTCATAGAGTTTATAAATAGATTCTCTGATAAATTTGCTGCAGTTAGTCTTAATGCTTTGTTATGTGCTAAATTATTCAATTTAATCAATCAAACAGGTGTGGAATACACTGTAGTTCTGTATCATTTCCAGGTATAAAATGAACATGTAACATTTCTTTCATCACCATGGGAGGTCCATCATATACATGCCAGATAATTTTACCTTGCCAACACCACAGCCCAGCAGCCCAGAGAAGGATGGAGACTGAAATATTGAGTTGCTAAAGGTACTGCTTCAACTTTCTTATTAGATGTGTACAATACCCTTTTGAGTTTATTCTTTCTATTGCATACTACTGCTTCTAGAATATTTGAGTTAACAATTTGATTGTTTCATGTTCTTGTGTAATTTGTTAGACACCTATTGGGGGCTAAGATCGTTTTTCCATATTCTCCGTAAGTACATTCTCATGTTTTTGTTCTTGTGTGATTGTTTGGTTTAGGTTATTGCCTAGAAAACTGAGATATTTTGATGTCAACTTTAAAGCTCTTTATATTGTTAATGTAAAGATGGTTTAATCACCATGTGATAAATGATGACAATAAATGAAATGTCCTCTTGTACTTGGATCTGTAAGTCGTATTATCTTTAACTCCCGTAGGCGGTTAGAAATGGATAAATCTTATTTGTTTTCATGTGTTTGCCCATGAAATGTCCTCTTGTAATTGTATCTGTAAGTCTTATTACTAAGTTCCCTATTTTTTCTTAATATCTTAAAATATTTTTACCCACCACTTTTTGTTATGTGCTCATGTTGGAGGTCCATTGCTTGGTGGTTTATTTAAAATGGTGAGTTATTGTATTAGTAGGCATTTGGTATTGTTTTCTTAAAGCTGATCACTTCATATTTTTTATACTATAATCTCGTTTCTATAATTTCAAGTGTGGAGACAATGGGAAGGATGCTAACCTGCAATTAAAGCGAAAACTATTAATATATGACGTGAAGGGCTGGTGTTTCTCAGCCGTGATTTCTTTGCACTTCTTTTTCTTAGTATTACAATTATATGAGATGCAGGTGGTTCAAATATCTTTTACTTAGTTTATAACATCTACAGGTGTTGAAGACTAAAATCTTTTTCTTTGATTATATTTGACATACTACTTTGTGACATTTAAGCAAGCTAAACTCTCTTTTAGGACGTGAAGATAAAAATATTGTTTTTAATATTTTTTTTATAGTGTTGATGATATGGGATATCGTAGATTACTACTTGCTTGATTTTCTTGCTTTATATCTAACTATTCAATTTTTTATATTTGGTTTAACGTCGATCCAAGTACTGATTGTTAAATATTCTGTTTTTTGTTGAATTTTTTTCTGTGAGGCGTGATCAAGAAAACGGTTGTTGATTTGGAAGCACATGCACAAAAAGCGCTCGTTGTCCTAATGCTTACTGAAAACCCTGATGAGAATTTTTTTACAGTTTGGTTTAATTACCCATTATTCTTTGACGAAGCGTTTGTCTGAATTGAAGATATTGCAGAATGTCTATCTTTTCAGTTTTCACAGGAAACCTCCAGATGGCGGCTTGCATGATCATGCGGGTAAATTTTATTTCTAAGTGGGGGAAACGAGTCTATTTGGGCTGTAAAACAGTCAAAAGGTAAGGTATGACGGAATGTCGTCTTGTTTATTTTCAAATTGATATGCATATATGTATACAATTTATATGGTGGTCATATCAACAACTTCTACAATGATATTTCACCTGAATAAAAGAGCTGTAATACTACCTCCTAGGCTTGCAGCATTACAATCATGTGGCTATATGAAATCTGGTAACAAGTGACCTTATTATCTGTAGCTTTTCTTTTAAACATTTGATTATTCTTTTAAACATTTGGTAACAACTTCTACAAGGATTTCATCTCATCCTCCATAGCAGCAATCCATTCACCCTTCTCACTTGAATTGACTGCTTCATCAAAGGTCATAGGCTCTTGCACAGCTTCAAACTCAGCTGCCATGTAAGCCACAGCAGATATGTCATCCCCTTCTCTAAACCTCAAAGGAGGTTGAACATTTCTTCTTGGTCTTCCCCTACCAATACTGTATGGAAGTTCATGAGTATGACTACTATCATCATCTTTGTCACTTTGAGTGCCTGTGTGTTCTGGTGTTGGAGGCTCCACCTCTATCTGTACACCCTTGGTTAGAGATTCAGGGACCTCTTCTTGACTAGATCCTCCTACTATATCCTTGTATAGCACCTTTTCATTAAAAATTACATCTCTACTCACCAAAACTTTAGAATTTTCAAGTCTCCATAGCCTGTACCCCTTTACACCTTCTGAAAGCCCAGAACACACACTTTTGAGCTTTAGGCTCCAACTTCCCCTGACTAATGTGTGCATATGGCAAAGATCCAAACACCTTTAGGTTATCATACCTCACCTTATCACCTGACCACACCTCCATTGGAGTCTTCTTTTGTATCGCAGCACTTGGAGATCTGTTAATCAAGAAAGCTGCTGTTGACACAGCCTCAGCCCAGAAGGATTTGGGTAACCAGAACTTGTCAGCATACATCTCACCCTATCTAACAAAGTTCTGTTCATCCTTTCCACCAACCCATTTTGCTGTGGGGTACCTAGAACTGTAAGATGCCTTGCAATTCCTTGTTCCCTACAGAACTTTGAGAACTCTTCACTACAGAACTCAAGCCCATTATCAGTTATCAATTTCTTTACCCTTCTCTCAACTTGTCTTTCCACCAAGGCTTTCCAGTCTTTAAACTTGTTAAAGGCTTCATACTTCTTCTTTAATGGATACACCCACACTCTCCGGGAATAATCATCAATGACTGACAGGAAATAATATGCCCCACCCAATGACACATGCTTAGCTGGCCCCCAAAGAGGGTGCACATAATCCAACACCCCTTTTGTACTATGAGTCCCTTTATTGAATTTGACCCTGTGGGCTTTACCCAAATACAATACTCACAGAACTCAATGGTGCAATCAGTTAACCCCGCAACACCCCTTGGTTCTTCAATTCAATCAATCCTTGTTGACTTATGTGCCCAAGCCTTTCATGCCATAAGATAGCAGCTTCACTTCCTGTGGTTGTCACCATGGACACCTCTTCTATACATACATCACCATCAAGGGTGTATATGTTGTTCTCTCTTCTGGTCCCTGACAGCACAACCAATGACCCATTGATCACCTTAGCTTTCCCATTCTTGAGGCACACTTGATGCCCAGACCTTTTAAAGGTGCCCATTGACATCAAACTTCTCTTTAACTCCGAAACATATCTCACATCAGTTAGTGTCATCTCAGTGCCATTGTGTAACTTGAACAACACTGATCCAATCCCATGGATTTCACAGACCCTATCATCCCCCAACTTCACTGTCCCGGATATTTTAGTGTCAACATTGAGATACCTCTTTCAATGGGTCATATGGAATGAGCAGCCAGAGTCCAACACCCATCCCTTGTTGTTGTTGTCAGTGCCAATGGTCATTAGTACATCGGCACTCTCATAACCATCAGAATTCCCATCCGACTGTGTGCAGTTGTTTGAACCTTTATACCCTCCTTTCTCAGCTCTCTTGCCTTTCCACTCAGGGCAATCCTTCTTTAGGTGCTTTTCGGATTGACACACAAGCACTTCCTTTTGGATCTTGATTTGGACCTTGGTGGATATTTTGTTTTTGAGTTCCTTGAGTCTCTTGTCTCAGGCCGGCCTCTCACAAAGAGACCCTCTCCACCTACATCTTGTGAATCTGTCCTCTTCCTCAACTCTCTTGAGTTTAGTGCTGCAAGTACTTCATCCATGGTAAGGGTATTCCTACCATACAACAGTGTATCCACAAAGTGTTCATAATTCGTGGGTAAAGAAGTCAGAATATGAGGGCTTGATCTTCTTCGCTCAACTTGATTCCAATGTTTTTAAGATCCAGAATCAGCTTGTTGAAGTCATCAGTATGATCTCAACTGATTTCCCTGAGTTCATGTGAAAGGTGTATAGCCTCTTCTTCAAATACAGCCGATTCGCCAAACTCTTTGTCATATACAGTGACTCGAGTTGGTCCAGATTCCCGCAGCCGTTATCTCCTTCGTGACTTCATGAAGCACCTGATCACCCAGGCTGAGGATGATGGCGCTGTGGGCCTTGACGCCATGTTCTTTCCATTTCTCAGTGATTTCTTTCCTTTCTTTATCCGAAGCTCCGATCGAACTGGGGCTTCACCTCCGGCGAGTGCTTCCGCCAATCCTTGGTGAACGAGAAGGGCCTTCATCTTCACTCTCCACAAACTGAAATCATTCTTGCCATCGAATTTCTCGATTTCGAACTTGGTGGATACCATCGTCACCTCGATTATCCAGCGCGATCGATTCAATTCTTCAAGCTTGAGCCGAACCAGGCTCTGATACCACTTGTTACAAATTGAACACAAAGAATTGAAATTGAAGAAATTCGATTGACTAAAACTTCAGTGGAATTGATGATTGAAAGATTACAAAATCAAAGGAAGAAGATCCTTTTAAACTCATTATAGCCGTTAACAACAATTAACAACTCTAACAACCTTCTAGACTATCACTAAACACCTCAAACTTTGATTATTGACACAAAGCACCCTTAAACTAACTTTCATACAATAACACCACTTTGACTAACTATAGTTGACTTCACAATTCATATAAGAATCAACAGGTACCATGATTGAGAGAATTAATTGTTTGACCACATGATGTGATCATCTTTTGTGTGCTGATCTTACCTTATTCCAAAGCTGACAATTTCCCTACAGATCGTCCTCACCAAGATGATACCTTTTTCATGAGGGCATATGGGTCAAGTCACTTTCTCTTTTGGCCTCAAATTGAAACCCAGGAAGAAAACAGTCACAACGTGTTATGATCGCATAATAGTGGCTACAATGTACCTCCCTTGTAAAATAAAGAGACTGACAAAATTTTTATCGTTCATGAGCTAATATGCATTTAAATAAACATGAACGTTTTCTTGATTGTGTATTGTAGGAAAATCGGTATCAAATGCTTCATCTAATTGCTCGGGCAATTTCTCAGGCTTCCATCACCAGACAGTTCTTGTTCAACCTTAAACAGGTACTTTAAACGGTTTAACTCTCTATTATCTTTCCTAAACGGTGACTGTTCTTTTAATACTTTGCTTCCAAATTCATAACAATAGGCACACTGTTTATGTGCGTGGTCGTGCCATTCTCACTATCTGCTATAACTTAATGTGCAGGATGGGAAGGCTTTGCCTGATGGGCCTGTGGTTATTTCCCCTGATGTGCTTTTTCCTTCCCTATTTTGTGAAGGTAACAGGTTAATTTATCTCAGTTTCTCATACAAGTTTGCCTATCGTGCTATTTCAGAAACCCACTTAACCATCACCACCGCCTTCGATTCACACCACACCAGTTGCTTTTTAGGTGAAACAACCGCCAAAATCAAGATCGGGGCGTCCAGGAGAGTCAGAGGAGTCTAGGAACGTGCCGGCACTCACCACCGGCGCCATCGCCGGCCACCGGCAGCCGGAGTTGAAAGGGAAAGGGGAAAGGGGGGTGGGGGGTTTGAGGCGGCAGCCTCTTCATTTTCTTTCACTATCTCTGTCTATATATTTTAAATGAAACCCAATAATGAAAATAAATGGATTTTTACAGGTGGGTTCGAATAGTGGTTCTCGTACCGTGTCAGTTTGAATATGTTTCAAGTTACGTTTTTAAATTTTCATAATGATAAAACATTAAACGTTATAAATATTCTAAGATAATTTATTTAATTGTATTTAAATTCATCTGATAATTAAACAAGTCAAAACATTTATAATGCTAATTTAACGTGTTTAACTGATTCGTGTTTTCTCGTGTTGAACGTCAATATTATAATTTTAATGTTAATGGTATATGTATTTAAGCGTCTTGTACTTTGGTTATTGTTTAAACGTAGAATTACCAATAGGGCTTTAAATAAACTTGAATATGTTAATGGGTCTTATTAGGTCATGCATGTTTGGTTAGACTTTTGTTATAGTGTTTAAATACTTCTTAAGCGTGTCGAAATTCAAGTTTCTCACACAATTCCTTCTGAGCAAATTGGATTAGATTTTCAATCTCACACTCATCAACAAAACCGTTTCCGGCTCTATAAGCAGCCTTCATCCCTGCCCGGTCTTTCCAGTCTGAAAAGCAACATCCGGTGGCCTTAACGATTTGCCTGAGTTTTGATTTGTTGATCCGACCATCTTTATCAGTGTCGAATCTCATCAACCTTCTCGTGAACTCCTTGATTGTTAGCTCCCGTCTTCCGTGTTCGGATTTAGTTTAAAGAAGTGGCTTTGAATGCCATTTTTATGTGGGAGATATGAATAAAATTATTGAAGATTTCTGAAGGATTTGCTGTGAATTTATACTAAATTGTTAAGGTTTCTTCGTGTGCCATTATATATTTTAACAACTGAAAAGCTTACGTTCTTTAAAGGTTTAAAAGGATAACGGTATGTGCAAAGCACCTTAATTTAACAATGGATCGTTCCCACTTTAAACTTCTATTTTTATAGTATTGAGCTTTTTAGTTTATGACTAATCTACGAAGCTACGTAATTAATATGTTTTTGTGAAAATTACATTGTACATTAAAAGGAGCATTAAAGCTTGAACTTTCACATGTATGGTTTCATAATTACGCAATAAGTAAATTTGTATCACTAAATAACCTACTTGAAAATCACATAAGCCTTGTATAAATAGATCATTTAAATTAGTATTAGTAAAGATACATAAAAAATAATAGCAAAAGAATATAGTTATAACATATTAGGGAAAATCACGTTTATCAAAAGCCCGTCTGCTCCTAGTCTTCACTTTCATATGCGAAACAAACATCCCAATGATTTTAGTAGCAAATATAATATATTATAAGTTCAATGCTAGATAATTAGTGATCCATTTGGTTAAGTTGTTTATTTCATTATTTGATTTTTAATAATACCTTTCTTTCCTTAAGTATTTTTCGGACAATGCCCAAAACCACTCTCTGTTCTCCTCTAAAACCTCTGGGCGCGAGAATGATTTTTTAGTAGTTTGGTTTAAAAAATAAACTCACACATCCATTAAACTATCATGCATTTTACATCATTTTATAAAATAAATTTGTTTAGAGCATGCCTAGAATCCTTAACGTTTTTTATTAGTTAAAACTCTTACCTACTTATAAACAAATAAACATACCCAGTATGTCCTACTATGAGTAAGGTCTGGAAGGAGTAGATGATTGCCAGTCTTTCCTTTATATTAGAGACAAAGAGACCGCTTCTCTTACGTATTTATCTATATAAAAAAGACTCTTTGCTACATCTAAGTTTTAGATTTTTTAGTTTTGATCACAATAATTTTGTTCTTACACGATGAGCTAATAGTAATTATTTGAATTTTTATATAGTAAAATGCAACTTGAATGCTATAATGCATTTTTTGTTTTTGGTTTTCAGCCACGAGATTTTAGTGAAATTATATTTGTGGTCAGTTAATTTTACCACAAAATTTTGGTATTTTAAAATTTTTCCGACTAAAGCTTAATTCTCCTATATGTTTAAAAAGCAAGTTAAATGAACAGTAAATGAACAGTAAAGTGGGGGTGTTTTGGGGATTTCACTTGGCCTTGGGTACAAACCCTTCTCTTTAAGAGCCATATCTTCTCCCGCTGCTCCTTTCCTCCGCTCTTCCGGTATCACCGCGTCGACGTTGTCTCCAGCGCTTCAGCTGGTTGCCGGTTTCCTTTGGGTCGACGTCGACGTCCACTGCGTTTTGTGACCTAAGAATCGGCTTCTACCTATGACTAACGCTGCCATGCTTTAGCGTTTGATTTGGGGTTTATGGTTTTGGCGACAATGGTGGGGCCTATATCGCCTACTGCTGCCTAAATCCGGCGCATTTTCTGGTTGTTGCATGCAGATCGCCGTGCTCCCCATCTGCTGCTCGGACCGCCGTCGCATACCGCCGTGCTTCGGCAAGTTGGTAGATGGTGGGTGCCTCTATTTAGCGCCGGTTCTAGCAATTCGGGGGAGTCATGGTGCTTCTGCAACGGTGGAGGTAAGTCGGAGAGAACCAAAGGCTCTATTTACTCCGGCAAAGGTCCGGCGATGGCTCGGTTTGTTTTCCGGCACCGGATTTCTTATTCCTCGAGAACCCTAGGTGGCGATGGCCCGATGGATGTTCATTGGGACGCTGATGTGGGTGCTGAGGAGCTCGATTTGCGAAGGGGGTAGGTTGAGGATGCATCCGGAGAAGATTAAGATGTCGATCGGCGGTGAGGGTCACCTCACAATGTTGCCCAATCAAGCTGCTTCAGCTGCACAGCTTAATCTACAATCCTAAATATTAGCATCGATATCACTGCAAGGAATGCAAATGGGGATGAACATGATGAGTTCTTACAATTTAAATTCTCAAATTAGGGCAAATGGGTCTCTTGCTTTTAACCAACAAAGGATGAATCAGGGGCACATGAGAGCACAATTGCCCCAGCAAAATGCACTAGCATCTGGTCAGGTATACGATATTATCTCAATGTGTAGGGATGTTATGGATTGCTTATTTTAACAGCTTATTGTCATTTCAGAAAGCTGATAAAAAGTTTTGTTTGTTTGGATGAAGAAAAGTGGTTATGCTTATTTGTTTATTTTAGGGTGAAATAAGAAGCTCTATCTTCAGTAAGCAGTTTGAATTGCTTATCTAAACTGATTATTTTAAGTGGATTCAATATTACAAGGTTAAAGTGAGCTTAAACTGCAGAAGACTATCTTATATTCTTATATGTTTAGTATCACATGTCACTTTTAGGTACTTGTAACCATTGTGCGAATTTGTATCTGTGATAATTTTTCTTGCTACACATGAGCTCTAGATATTTTGTTCCATACGACTCTATAGCAAGTGAAGGCCAAGATTGCTATTGCTAATATATATATTCAAAGAAGATGAAAGATGCAGATGCTTTCATGCTTCTAAGAATTTTCACATTACTTGTACACACATAATATTTGGCGTGACAACCACGTTTGGTTTGCAGCCACAATGAGAAGCCGGATCTGAGCCAAGGGTTGAAACAGGGGTTGTACCGGTGATTATCGGTTTAAAATACTCGCGCAGCGCGCGAGGTAAAATTCAACTAGTTACCTTTAGTAACCAAAATTTTGTAAAAAACCAAAAGAACCACCATCATCCAATCAAAATTTTAATAATCATTATAAGATTTTTTAATTAACTAATTATCAAAAGGGGCAAAAATGTAATTTATTATATTCAAATTAGATAAAGAACCACCATCTTCCAATCAAAATTTTAATAATCATTATAAGATTTTTCAATTAACTAATTATCAAAAGGGGCAAAATGTAATTTATTAAATTCAAATTAGATTAGTGGGCTTGAAAATAACCATTCCCTCCCTTCCTAGAACCGACATGCGATTCATTGTTCAGGTTCTTCGCTATTTCATCGAGTAGAACCAAAAAATCAATTTTAATGCCTATTTAATTCAGTTCATCAAGACAAACAGAAAAGAGCCAAACGACACTTGGTGTTTCCCTCCCACCCACCCTTCTCCGGCGATAACCGCGTTTAAATTAACGTATGTGTTGATGGAAAGTTCTGGTGCAAGGCTGTGGCAACAAAGGGCTGGCCGGAATGGTGGTCACAACCAGGAAATTTGGTGTCTCTCAGGGCTGGAACATATAATTATGTGGTGTTTCGAGTCTCGTTGATGGAGGTTTATATCACAGGCATGGCAGTGGTGACTAGATTACTAGTTCCAAACTTTTTCGACAGCCAATGGGTGGTTAAGTGGAAAATCTAGACGGGTACGTTCAATTATTCCGGCGAATAAGGTTAGTTACGAAAGTCG
Source organism: Flaveria linearis (assembly GCA_024085815.1). Lineage (NCBI taxonomy): Eukaryota > Viridiplantae > Streptophyta > Magnoliopsida > Asterales > Asteraceae > Flaveria > Flaveria linearis. The sequence continues at coordinate 12,871,520 of CM044002.1, forward strand.
CAATCAGGTTTACGTCTATTCTTTCGAATTCCCGGGTACCCTTCTTGTTGTCTCAATGTTCAACGATATTCTCCTCGTATTTGGGTTTTTGTTAGCTACACTAAATGTGCATATATGCATCCGTGAATAGCTAGTGTTCACCAATATTTTTGTATTGCTTGTTTGTTAACTACAAGATTTAAATTTTTCCTATTGTTATGTTGGATGATGTATTTACTAGTTGTTATCGGTGGTTGATAAAGTTGTAAACATGTTATTTATTTTAGTATGAAAAAATAAGACTCTTATAGGTATCAATTTTAACTAAATATGCATATATGCAATCAATGGTCGAGAAATATTAGTCTAATAAATTTGAAAGAATGGGTTGTATAAACATTACTGAATATGAGCATGAACCCAATGTAATCTTAATTATATATTTTTGAAGTACTAATAGATACATAATTTTAAAAACACAAGTATAATATCACAAAATAAAACTGTGTCATTAATGAGTGTATATATAAATACAATTAATTATTATCTTTAGATGCATTGGTAGACTTTAATAAAAACACTATGCATATATGCATTTTAGCACAACAAGGCATATCTGAAAATACGTGTATTAAAATACAACTAGGATGAAGGCTCTGTTTTAATAGACACTAGGACAATGTATGTCACTGTTCAAAGATTATACATAACAATCAAATGTTGTTAAGTACTTGAATAATTAAAGCATCACCTATTCTATTCATCGATGCATCTTAACAATTTATGTTAAATACTCGTTCTTATAATGTCCTTTTCACTATATCTTAATCAAATACCGGGTAACTAAATAATCACAATCAATATGGAATGAAACATGCATATGTGAATGTGTACGTCAAAATGGATATATCCATTTCAATATAATAACCCTGAATTTCAATACAACATTAAGTGTATATAATATAAGAGTCCTAATTTACTCCAAAATAATCTTGATTTTATATCGTACCTACAATTGCATACATGCATTTCTAATTTTCTATATCATAGTGCATATATGCATTTTAGCACAACAATGCATATACAGTATGCATGAAGTAAATGTTTGGATCAATCAAGGCCGTTTTACACATGCACTTTTACAATAATGCATATATCCATAATCGAATAATGCATGTATACACAATTCATTTTCTCGTGTTTTAAAACAATCTGTAGTGTAATGAATGTACACATTATCATTAATCATAAATTTCAATCCTGTTTTTTTATAAAGTGTTAAATTTAAATTATTCAAATGTTAAATATATCTATAGATATTCAACATAACGGAATGCAAATACGTAAGAATCTAATACATATAATAAACTTTTTATACATTTAACAGAATTTTGTTCGGTCCTTTAGAACTCATTTAAATAAAAAAAATTGGAAGCCAAATCAGGGCAAACATATAAGTCATGTTGATGTATTACATTATCGTTTCTTTGTTCTTGTCGTCACCTTTTCTGAAATCCTAACTTCGAACCGCTCTTTGTGCAACTTGTATTTCCTTTATTTATGTCTCTTAATTATTTTATTAAATATGATTTATAAAATATTTTCTTTATTTAAGTCTCTTAGTTTTTATTAAATAGGATTTATATAACTAGAAAGAAAAATTATTAAATTGGATTAATAAACTAGAAAGAAAGCATGAAGTAAGTATCTTCTTACTCTAATAAAAGAGTAACTTGAGATGCCACGTGGCAGCACCATAATCATCGAGATGCCACGTGGCAGCACCACAATCATCATCACCAAAATTTTCCCGCCTCTCTCTCCTCTTAAATAATTACCTTAATTACTAATAATATTATTTAACATTCTTTTACATTTAATAAATTGAAAAAAAAGAGATCTATTTATTAATATTATTTCTAAATAAATAAATTTTTTTATAAAATAATTAATTTTTCTAAAGGATAAAACGTTTTAAAAATATTAAATATTTCAAAAATTGGTATTTTCAAAAATTCAAATTTTTTAAAAAAAAATAATTACATTTGGGAGTTATAATAAAGAAATTTTTAAAAATGACATTTTTATATGGTTTGTTTTAGAACAAAATGTTTATTTTTTTAGAAAAAAATTAAAATTAAAATTTAAAAATATTGATATCACTGTTTTATTAATTATAGTCAGTCATATCATATCTTATAATATCATTTATAAATAATAAATTTTATTATATTAATATGTTATTTATTAAATCCGTGTAATACACGGGTTTAATAAAGCTAGTAAAATATGATTAACAAACAAGAACTTTGGTTGATGAACACGTGGTTTGAAGTCCGGACGTGGCCTCCCACAATTTAAACACGAATTAAAGACTTTGAAAGAAAGTACCAAATATGCCCTTAAGTCATTTAGGAATTAATCAAAGAAATTTAATTATGACGGTTATATTACGATCAATCAAGGCCGTTGACATTTTCAATCTATGGATACAGTTAGTTCTTATGGTTTTTAATAATTATTTGGTTTTCATTTGAATAAATCCCATATATATATATACATATATATATACATATATATATATATAGGGTAAGGTTCAATCGTTAACCCTCTATTATTGCGATAACCGTGTTAAGTTTTGAATATTAATCAAAATCATTATTTTTTTGTAGGAATAACATCATTACACATATACACAAATATGTTCTTTAACGTATATGTGCAAATTTATAAGCGTAAAAAAGTTTACACTAGTGTAAGTTACACTTACATCAGTAAATATTTAGTGATGTAAGTGTAACTTACAGTTGTCATAACTTTTGTACGCTTGTGAATTTACACATATACATAAAAGAACATAACGTTGTATATGTATAATTATACTATTCCAACAAAAAAATAATGATTTTGATTAATCTTCAAAAGTTAACACGGTTATTGCAATAATAGAGGGTTAACATTTGATCATTTCCCTATATATATATGTATATATATGTGTATATATATGTATATGTATATATATGTATATATGTATATATATGTATATATATATATATATATATGTATATATACATATATATGTATATGTATATATATACATATATATATATATATATAAAATATTTTCCGTTCATTAAATAATAAAAAAAAATTATGCGGTTATCTTTATTTTTATTTTGTCAGTGCTTCATAATAATATTTTCCACCCTTTTATCATATATGAGTTATGCTTTAAATGCGTTTTGTTTGTTAATAATTTTGGTCTTTATGTAATATTTTCCGTTCATTAAATAAAAAAAACAAATTATGCGGTTATCTTTATTTTTATTTTGTCTTGCTTCACAATATTTTTTTCAAAACGAAGTCGTATTCAAAATCAAGTATTTTTTGTATCGTACGCTCTAGTGAATGTAGTTACTATTGCGCTATTGCGATCATTTCAGCTGATTTTAATATTTGCTTTTTGTTATTTTTAACGAGTCAATCCAACAACGAACAAAATCATACTGCATAAAACACAGTAAAGTGACTAAAATCACGCTCGCTATGATAACACTAGTTCTAGTTATTTGCTTTTCCTCATATCTGGTAATTCAATTTTTTATTTTTTTTCATATGTTTGAGTATTACTTTTATGACTATTACATTAAGAGTTAATTACACAAATAGTCCTTGTGGTTTAGCATGGTTCTGATGCGGGTTGTCAGGCCTAATCAAAAACAATTTATAAATCATATCACCTTAGATAGCTAGGGTAAGTCGGGTCGATCCACAGGGAATATGTGGAAAGTGTATGCGAGTTTGAAAGTTAAAAGCTTTTATGAAAACAATAAGAAATTGACTAATTGAGAAAACAAAACTGAACTTGCAACTGAAAATGGTTGTAAATCAATATAAGAGAAAGGTAATCCTCCCCAGGTTCGGGTTCTTGACTAGACTTGTTCGTGTAACTTAACGGGTCACATAGACATAACCGATTTAACTCGCTTTAAGACAATGGATTGAATGAAACTACGACTACACGTTTATCCGAATCATATCCTACACTTGTTTTACCCAATCCCATCCACAATTGATGTTCCCGGATGTAAAGAAATCTAAAACGACCAAAAGTAGAACATTGAATTGAAAGCAGAACGTGTAATTTAGAGTCTTGCTACGATTAATAATGCCACTCGGCTTAAGATACCGTGTTTAACATTAACATTAACAAAAAGTGTTCACAAACTAGTCATCGTCAAAACCCTAATCACCCGGAGAAGATTCCGTGTGAACTAGCCAGACATAGAAGCGGAAAACACGAAAACAATAATCAAAAACATCATGTTCGATCAAATCTAGACAAACCGAATGAAAGAAATTGAGTTCTGAGCCTTGAAATTGCCTCTACTAAGCCTTGGGATCACACCGGAACGAACAGGGACGAAAATGATGCTCTGGGGTGAAAGATATCTTTTTTGAAACCCTAGCCGTCTTTTTAATTAAAAATCCCCGTCGAAGCCACCGTAAGGAGGCTCTACCCACCGTAAGGTACGGTGGAATTGTATATTTTTGGCCAAGAAGTCACCAAAAGGAGGCTCTACCCACCGTAAGGTACGGTGGGTGATTCTGTAATGGTTTTCACCTTCCCACCGTAAGGTACGGTGGAATACCCCTCCTTATGGTGGGGTCGTTTCGTCTTTTCTTCTTTTTTGCCTCGTTTTTGCTTCTCGGGGTCTCGTTTGGGCTCGTTTCTTCTTCGTTTTTCCTCGTATTTGATGCTCTTTAACTCTTTTTCATCTCCCGAACCTACAAACATAAAACCAAAGCAGTAACATGGTTCTAACATACAAATATGCTCAAAACAAACCGAATTAACATGTTTAAAACCCGAAAAACTACCCGAACATCACATCCCCACACTTGCTCTAAACTTGCTCCTCACTTGCTCCTCACTTGCTCCTCACTTGCCCTCAAGTGAGGCTGCTGTTAACTCACCCAACATACCCTTTAACACCCAAACACAATATGCTAAAATTCAAATAAGATTTAGATTCATACCTGATTCCCAACTCAAACTTTTGACCTGTTACTCACCACAACCTCCAACCCGATGGAATACCCGATTAGAAATCGCAAACCCAAAGTTATTCCCTTTGCAAATGTCATGCCCCTCACAATGAAACTCTCCTCTCGGTTGATTTATGTCTCGGCAAAAGATGTGCCGGCTATTTCTGATCACTCAAAAATGCTAAGAGCTAGTGAGCATATGCTTGTGAGACAGTCACTCTTCCACCCACTGACACGAGATAGCACATCAATCATGAGGTCTTTTTTAAAAAAGATTGTAATGATAGGCTTAGGTTCGGGTAGGAAATATTGGGTAATGGTGGTTAAGAGTGATGGAGACTTTGAGTTAACTCCTTATTCGGCACAAAATCCAAAACTAACTAAAAACACTTGCAATAAACAAACTTCTAACACATTCTTTTTCTTGTCTCATAATCTCGTTTTTCACTCAACTATGCAACATTTTTCTGTTTTTTTTTCCGTGTGATGGAACTTGAGTCTAATGGGTCAAGTTGGGTTAAAAATCAAACAAATAGGTAAAAAGGCTCAAAATTGGTTTACTAAGGGATGATTTCGGGTCGGTGGGTCCTAGGGGGTTATTCTATGGTTATTCCTACTGCCTCAGTCATCTCAATGTGTATCCCAGTCTCAAGTCTCAAAGTGCACATGCCTCACAAGTTCTACCACTAAGCAAATAACGTCGTACACTCAAAGAAGCAAATAAGATATGAAACGATGAAATAGGCTTCTCACACAATGGAAACAGAGGAATTCTGGTTACCGACATGACATAAACAAGGTACTAAAGCTAAAGTTTGCCTCCTCTAATCAAGTATTCCCTCTCCAACTCCCATTTACCCAACCGGTTTTAAGCAATCAAGGAATCAACCATGAATAAAAACCTTACCAATTTTTAGCATTTTGGAGAAAAATTTTCAAAATTTTTCAAATTTATCCAAATTTCCCTTTCTCCAAATTGTGTTTCCCCCATAGGGTCCCCAATCCCCTCACTTGGGATACATTATCCCCAATGTATGGGTTTTCCAAACACAACCCTGACCTTTCAATAATTCTTAACTCGAACTCACGATTAACAAGAAACACGAAAAGATAACACCTAAATTAAACATGACTTAAAAGTTCAACAAAACATAAACTTCAACCACACAACCCATCCACCCATAGTTTCCCGATCACAATCCCACAATTCAAACAAATAGCAAATTGTACAAACTCAACAAAGATAAAAGGAGGCAAATGGACCTGATCGATCTGGACAACCATGATCAGCGATTGCCTGTACCATAATGCCTGCTCCGTATGGGTCCCATTATGCCCGTCAATCATCAAACCATGCACTGAAGCTGTAGGGATCTCCTGAGGACTGTCCACCGCTACTGCTACCTTCACCTCCCGGGTTCTGCTGTTGTTGCTGTTGGTGGAACACCATCTGCTGCTGAAACTGGACCGGTTCTATCGAAAAATTACTCGAGATAGACTGAAGAAGATGGTGGTGCATCCACGAATTGTTCCCCGCTGTAATAGAAGATTCTTGTTCTCCTCGAAAAATTACTCGAGATAGACTCAAGAATCGTTTGATTTGGTGAAGATTTGAAAGAGTTAGGGTTTGGTGGGTTTATGTGTTCTTGAGGGAATTGGGGATGATGGTGATGAGAGTTGATAAAAGTGGTGTTTTGATCCAGCTTGGGAGTAAAAAGGGTGTTAAAACAAGTTTGATCTAGTGGCAAGCCACCCCCTCAAGTTCTTTGTTTTAATTTTTTTTTGTTCAGCGCTCACCGTAAGGACATCTCCCTCACCGTAAGGTACGGTGAGGGCTACTGTAAAATTTTTCTGGGCCCACCGTAAGGCACGGTGGCGGCACCCTCCTTACGGTGGGGTCGTTTATCGATTCTTTCTTTTTTTTACTTTTAAAACTTACAATGTGAAGCGTTTTGTTTTTGTTAACTCGTTTTGCGAAACCAAAACTTTTCACCCCCCGCTTTGAACACGAGTCGTCCTCGACTTGCGATTTAACCAAAACTTACCTCAACGGGTGGCATCCCCACACTTGTGTGGTGCTATGGTCCTGCAAAATTTGTTAAACAAAACAACGCGAAACGAACAAAATTGAGATAAACTAAAACACTACAAAAAGAAAGAAAGACGTACGAACACGGGTTGCCTCCCGAGAAGCGCTACATTTACGAGTCTATAGCTCGACTTTCCAGCATATGTTCCTCAAATTGGGTCAGAAACCCGCATGCTAACCGAAAGAAACTCTTCGGTTTGCTTATCCGGGCCATTCAAGTTGTTCGGTCGCTGATACGGTTTCAACCGATGCCCATTCACCACCTGTCTAATGTGGTCATCGAAATCCTCGATTTCGATATCTACTGAATTCCTAATCCTCATAATTTTATTAGGACCGGTCCACTTACTTTTCAACTTACCTGGAAATAACTTCAGTCGGGAGTTGAATAACCACACACATTCGCCTACCTTGAAATCCTTCAACCGCAGCTTCGCATCATGAACTCTTTTCATCTTGTCTTTGTAAATCGCTGCATTCTCATATGCTTCTTCACGTAGCTCTTCCAACTCAGTAAGTTTCCACAACCTTTGCTTACCTGCAGTGTCATAATCAAAGTTAGCTTCTTTAAGTGCCCATAACGCACGGTGAGCCAATTCAAGTGGTAAATGACACGCCTTCCCATATACTAATCGATAAGGGGTGGTGCCAATCGGTGTTTTGTAGGCCGTACGATAAGCCCACAAAGCGTCATTGAGTTTATTTGACCAATCCTTGCGGTCAGGTCGTACGGTCTTTTGCAAAATCTCTTTGATTTGCCGATTCGACACCTCCACTTGTCCACTAGTTTGTGGGTGATATGGTGTTGCAGTCCTATGATCGACACCATACTTTTTCAACAGTTTAGCAAAGTTAAAGTTTTTGAAATGAGATCCCTTATCACTTATGATCACACGGGGTACCCCATATCGAGTAAAAATATCCTCCTGAACAAACTTGCAAACTACACTATGGTCATTGGTCTTGGTAGCAACTGCTTCGACCCATTTGGACACATAGTCAACGGCTAACAAAATGTATAAATTACCGTAAGAGACGGGGAATGGTCCCATGAAGTCAATTCACCAAACATCAAAGATGTCAATCACAAGGATTGGCTGCATGGGCATCTCATCCCTTTTTGCAATACTGCCCATTTGTTGGCAATTTATACAAGTTTTAGCGAACTCATAGGCATCTTTAAACAAAGTTGGCCAAAATAAACCACACGCTAACACCCTTTGCCCTGTTTTCTGGCCACTAAAATGGCCACCACATGCAGATGCATGCGCAAGCTCCAACACTGATGGGATTTCTTCATCTGGCACACATCTACGGATCAGTTCATCCGCACCAATCTTGAAGAGATCCAGCTCCTCCAAAAAATATTGCTTGACTCTTGAGGCAAGTGTTTCTTTTTCCTCTTTGACCACTGTTCTGGAATGGTACCTGAAGCCAAATAATTAACAATGTGAGCATACCATGGGTTAGAAGGTAAAGTAGACACAGAAAACAATTGTTCATCAGGAAAAGATTCATTGATTTCCAATTCATGATCATCCATCTTATAAATGATCCTTGACAAGTGGTCTGCTACCACATTTTCTTTCCCTTTCTTGTCTCGTATCTCTAGATCAAACTCTTGTAAGAGTAGAATCCACCGTATCAAGCGAGGTTTTGCGTCCTTTTTTTCCATCAAGTACCTGACAGCAGAATGATCAGAATAAACAATGACCTTACTGCCCTAAATATAAGAACAAAATTTGTCTAATGCATAGACAACTGCAAGTAACTCTTTTTCTGTGGTAGTGTAATTCATCTGTGCGTCAGAAAGAGTTTTACTTGCATAATAAATTGCAACCGGTTTTTATCCACCCGTTGACCCAGAACAGCCCCAATTGCAAAGTCATTGGCGTCACACATGATTTCAAACGGGAGTGACCAATCCGGTGATTGCAAAATTGGGGCTTCCACCAACTTCTCTTTAAGTATGTTAAATGATTCTAAACATTCTTTATCAAATTCAAAAGAGACATCTTTTAAAAGCAAATTACACAATGGCTTTGTTATGACACTAAAATTTTAATAAAGCGCCCATAAAAACCTGTGTGTCCTAAAAACGACCTAATCCCTTTTATATTTGTTAATGGTGGCAACGTGGATATGACCTGTACTTTTGCCCTATCAACCTCAATTCCCTTGCTAGAGATAACGTGTCCCAACACAATACCCTCTTGAACCATAAAATGGCTCTTTTCCCAACTAAGAACCAAATTCGACTCAACACATCTTTGCAAAACCTTTTTCAATTGATCTAAACATGACTCAAAAGATGTGGAAAAGATTGAGAAATCATCCATGAAGATCTCCATAGAGTCTCCCACCATATCTGAAAAGATATTCATCATGCACCTCTGAAAGGTGGCGGAAGCATTGCACAAGCCGAATGGCATTCGCCTAAATACGAAAGTGCCATACGAGCATGTGAAGGTAGTCTTATGTTGATCATCAGGATGAATTGCAATCTGATTGTACCCTGAATACCCATCAAGAAAACAATAAAATTCTGACCTGCCAATTTCTCTACAATTTGATTAATGAAAGGTAAAGGGAAATGATCCTTAGAAGTTGCAGCATTCAACTTCCTGTAATCAATGCAAATGCACCACCCGGTTAGCGGTCGGGTGGCTACCTCCTTACCGTCTGCACCGTGCACAATCTGAATGCCCGCCTTCTTTGGCACTGTTTGAGTCGGGCTGACCCATTCACTGTCAGAGATAGGAAAGATAATACCTGCATCCAACCATTTAAGCACTTCCTTCTTCACCACTTCCCGCATGTTCAGGTTCAATCGTCTCCGAGTGTCCTGAGCCGGTTTCGCTCCCTCTTCGGTGATGATTTTATGCATGACAATTGAGGGACTGATTCCTCGCAAATCTGCAACCGTCCATCCTATAGCAGCCCTGTACTCAACCAAAACACTCATCAGTTTTTTTTCGTGCTCTTCAGATAAGTTGGAGGCAATTATCACCGGAAGGGTGTTATTGTCCCCAACATAAGCATATTTCAAATGCTTGGGTAGCGCCTTCAACTCAAGTGTTGGAGGTGATTTGAGTGATGGTTGCAATTGTGTGTCAATGGTCTCTGGTAGATTTTCCACTTGATGAGTCCAAGTGGGTTTTCCTTCCCTTACTGCTATCAACTCCAACTCCTCTACTCTTTCCTCAACCTCCATATTCAGCTCAATTTGATCCCTGTCACAGAAAAAACACGCCTCTGTAGTGCTGCTTGCACTTGCGTGAAAGCCACACCGGTTAATAGTATCTACAAAAGAGCATCCACTATTGACCAGAGGATTAGATGTATGGGAAAAAGAATTAATTAGTTGCCTTTCATCACCAAAGGTCATGTCTACTACCCCGGTTCTACAATTGATCAATGAGTTGGAAGTAGCTAAGAATGGACGACCCAGAATGACTGTTTGCTGGTCGTCACTATCTCCCGACACATAATCAAGAACTAATAAATCAACCGGGTAATAAAAATCTCCTACAATGAACAATCACATCAAAGATCATACCTCTAGGCAATCTGGGTGTTTTGTCAGCTAGCACCACAGTGGTGCGAACTGGATGCAATGGACCAAAGTCATATTGGTCATACAAACTGCCCGGAAGTATGCTCACACTCACACCTAAATCCAGTAAAGCTCGTGAAATATGAAAATCACCCACCTGAATGGGTATCACGGGCTCTCCTGGATCAGGGAGCTTGGGTGGGATAGGAATACCTGCTAAAATGGCACTGACACTATTTGACAACTCTATCTTTTTAGGGATTTTCACATGTCGTTTTTGAGTGCACAAATCTTTTAAAAATTTAGCATAAGCTGGTACCTGTTTAATTACCTCAAGCAGTGGGATATTGATTTTAACTTGTTGAAAAATTTCCCACATCTCCTCTTGTTGCGGGCCCCGTTTGCCCGTAACATTTTTCTTACCCGAATCAAGTAATGCCTGAGGAAACGAGATGGTATTAACCTCCACACCCTTTTCATTGGTACCACTGGACTCTTGTCCCAACACCTGTTCTAATTTTTCAGAAAAAACTACCTTTTTAGGTGACTTGGGTGGGACTGACTCAACTTCGACCTCACTATCTTCACTTTCATCAACCTCCTCCACCACACCCTCAACAAATTTTAGTGGAGTGCCTACCTTGTTATCATAAACTTTACCAGAACGAAGAATACTTACCTGGTTCACAGAAGGATGCCTAGAGTTTGGAGGTCCCGAACTGGATGGATTGTGCATCGGATTCCTCTGTGTATCACTTGGAAGCTTACCTGGGGCCTTCCTGAGTATTGCTACCTCTTCAGCTATTTGACCTACTTGCCTTGTCAAAGCTTCCTGAGTCTTATCTCTGATGTCATCCTTCTTGCTTTTCTCCTGCAATTCCCTCTTCATATCCTTCAAAAGTTCAAGTAACTCCCTATTGGAAGGCTCTGCATTGTTTCCAGACCCACTTTGCTCCTGGTTGTTCTGATAATTTCGTTGGCCACCCCTATTGTATCCTCCTTGATTGTTGCAGGATCGGATTTCGGGTGGTTTTTCTCTCAACTCACTGTGAATCAACACTCGGCAAGCAGTCTATGAAGAGTTGATCACAATATAACAAGTAACAAGCAGTAAGAAAATTTAACAGCAGGTAAATTTTCAAGGTACTTTTATATATTGCTTCTCAACTCAAAGGATTACAAGACACTTGGACTCAAATCACTTACATAAAGAGTTACAGGGAGAAGATATATATAATACTACCTACAGCCGGATATACTTTGATACCAGCTGGACACCTCTAACCTTACATCTATACTACAAGACTCTAGGTGAGGTCTTTCAGACATTTTGCCTGAGAGTTGGTAGTCAGGACATGTCCCTGACTTACCTTTTGTCACCAACTAAAGTTAGTAACATGTACTATCATAAAAAGGTGAACAGTAGAATAAAGTATGGTCAACAACATGGCTCTTTAGGAAGATGTCATGCTGTATCAGAGGTCTGCAGCGGACTGTCAGGGACCATACTTTTATCTGCTGGACATAGCAATGTCTTCCGAAGGATAAAGTGCTTCGGAAGAATAACTTCTTCCGAAGGCACTTATACTTCGGAAGACTGCTTCTTCCGAAGCTTGGAGTCTTCTTTGTCTTCGGAAGCAGACTGTCTTCAGCTCTTTCATCAGACTTTGTCTTCGGAAGCTTTCAGACTTTGTCTTCGGAAGATATCTTCAGCTGTTGGCTTCAGTTGTTGTCTTCAGTAGTTGACTTCAGCTTTTGCCTTCGGAAGATGTCTTCAGCTGTTGTTCCTTAGACTCTCGGAAGATCTCTTGCTTGGCTTCGGAAGCCCTTTAATGTAGTACCAAAAGTGACTATGAAGTGAATTTGGTTGCACCAGCCTTATCATGATCCAACAATTGTATGACCCATACTGACCCGTTTGCTTATTTTGATATGAACTACCTTGAAAGTTTGGGTTTAGTTGATTTTCAGGATTACCATACCTCAGATTTGGATGATTTTTCAATCCAGGACTATAAGTGGCGTTGTTGTTGTTGTAGGGTCGCCTATCACCCTGTACATAACTCACCTCCTCAGTCTCATCCTCAAACTCTGGACAGTCTCTAGCACTGTGTCCCGGCGCACCGCATCCTTGACAAATCACAAAAGAACTGGTGGCTTTAACTGTAGCCTTACCTGTTGGCTGATTGATCCGCGAAGTTCTTCTGTCCACATCATCATTCACACGTCTCGATCTCCTACGAGTTTGAGCTTGTCTTTTGGAGTGAATGCTTAATCTCTCTAACAACTCCTAATCCTCATCCTCATCATTAGTCATGAATGTACCTGCACTCGTTGAGTTAACATCCCTGACGTCCTCAGCACACAACCCGTCAAAGAAGGACGATATCAATTCCCAACGAGATATATCGTGATGGGGGCAGGTTCTCAACAAATCCTTGAACCGCGTCCACGCCTCGTGAAAGGGTTCATCTTCCTGCTGACTGAATGTTCGGATAGCAGTGCGTGCTTCACTCGTTTTTTTCGGTGTGTAATATTCCTCTAAAAATGCCTGTTGCATCTGCTCCCATGTATAGATGCTTGCAGCCGGTAATGAGTGAAACCATTTTTAGCATTTCCCTTGAGGTTGAACTGAAATAACACCAACATTACCTCCTCAGGTGTGAAACCTTATGCCCCTATGGTCTCACACATAGCACTGAATTCGTTCAGATGGAGGTATGGTTCTTCTTTTGACATTCCATGAAATTTGGGAAGTATGGATAAACTGTTGGATCTGATTTCAAATGATCTTCCCCGAACCTGTGGCCTAACAATAGGCGACGCACTACCCGCAATGGTGGGGCGAAAGTGACTGTCAACTCCTTGAACATTAACCTGATATGGTTGATGCCCGGGGTTTCGATTCGCCCGAGGCATCTCTTGTCTCCTGTTTGGAACCCGATCTCGAGGCTGTCTTTGATGCCTTGGTTGCTCATTCACTCTCACACGACCTTGATTAATTGGTTCAACTTCGTCATCATACCCATCATCATACTCATCACCCTGTCCATCTATCTTATCATCCCAGGTGTGAATACTCATTCTGTCTAGCCTATCCATCTCATCTTCAAACATGTTATTTCTCCGAGGTGGTCTCTGATTCTGTCTCGCTTGAAGATATGGGTTCTGTCTCTGAGGTAATGGGTTTGGATTAGGTGGAGGTTGTCTATCTGGTTGCAAGTTTGGGAACTGTAATGGATCATTTTGTGGGTTTGGTGTTTGATTGTTTGGTGGTTGTTCTCGATCGTTTGGTGGAGGTGGTAGTGGATTTTTTTCTTCCATTTATTGGTGCTGGTTGATTGGTTTGGGAATCTGTGTTGTGCTCGGTTCCTCCGAGCGGTTTTCTCAATTTCAGGATCAAAAATTAACGGTGATTTATTCCTTGCGTACCGGGTATGCATGCACGGAGCTGTCACCTGCACACGCAGACACACCAAGCGTAACAAAGAAAAACAAAAAATTAAATTAAACAAGCAATTAACTAAAAACTAAACTAACACTAAGTGCACTAATTCCCCGGCAACGGCGCCATTTTGATGCGGGTTGTCAGGCCTAATCAAAAACAATTTATAAACCAATCTCACCTTAGATACCTAGGGTAAGTCAGGTCGATCCACAGGGAATATGTGGAAAGTGTATGCGAGTTTGAAAGTTAAAAGCTTTTATGAAAACAATAAGAAATTGACTAATTGAGAAAACAAAACTGAACTTGCAACTAAAAATGGTTGTAAATCAATATAAGAGAAAGGTAATCCTCCCCGGGTTCGGGTTCTTGACTAGACTTGTTCGTGTAACTTAACAGGTCACATAGAGATAACCGATTTAACTCGTTTGAAGACAATGGATTGAATGAAACTATGACTATGCGTTCATCCGAATCATATCCTACACTTGTTTTACCCAATCCCATCCACAATTGATGTTCCTGGATGTAAAGAAATCTAAAACGACCAAAAGTAGAACAATTGAATTGAAAGCAGAACGTGTAATTTAGAGTCTTGCTACGATTAATAATGCCACTCGGCTTAAGATACCGTGTTTAAACATTAACATTAACAAAAAGTGTTCACAAACTAGTCATCGTCAAAACCCTAATCACCCGGAGAAGATTCCGGGTGAACTAGCCAGACATAGAAGCGGAAAACACGAAAACAATAATCAAAAACATCATGTTCGATCAAATCTAGACAAACCGAATGAAAGAAATTGAGTTCTGAGCCTTGAAATCGCCTCTACTAATGTAACGTCCCATTTTAGGTAATTTTATAATTTGTGTTTTTAAATAAAATGAGTGGTAAATTAGAACTAACTTAGTTAAGTTAGTATTGTTAGTGTAAATGAATAAAAGTAACTAGAGGGACTACTTTTGCCAATTGAGAAAAATCAAGTTTATATGTTAGTAGGGAGGTGTAGAACCTCCTGGACACACTCATACACACGCACGAAAGGAGGGAAGCGAGCAGGAGGAAGGAATCAAGAACCCTAGTCAAATTGAGTTATAAATCACCTAGTTTCTGCATCTAACTCATAAGGTGAGTCTTAATTGGATGTTTTCTTGCTAAGTAGTTTAGTTCATGATTGGGGTGTTGAGGAGAAATTCATCTATGATCAAATTAATATGTTTTGAACTTAGAATAGCATGTATTAGATGTTCTATGTATCATGTATGCCAATTTTGAAACTTGATGGTTTATAGCAAATTAGTTATATGAAATATGTTGAGTTATAAATCATGCCCATAAGGTGTTTGATGAAATGCCTCCAAGAAGTTCAAAATATGAAAGGAAGGGCAAAGTGGGAATAAAATGACCGGTGGGTCAATATAGAGTTAATTATGCTTAAACTAGTCATAAATGGGTCATATGGATTGGTTTTATACCATATGTATGTATGTGCTAAATTAATCCTAAACGTATGTTTAGGTGAAGGGAGTATTAGCAAAGCGGTGAGCAAAGACAAAGGTTGAGTTGAAGCTTGTTTAAGGTAAGAACATTAGCCTTATAACCATATATAGTCTTATCTTTATGATTTTATTATGTTTACTCTTGAGTAAATGTGAGTTGTGAATAATGACCATAAGTAATGGTTATAGTAATAGTAAGTATACATGCTCGAGTGCATGAATTGGGTTGAAGCTACATGCGCGTGTGCATGAAATAAATATACCGGTATCGTTCACAGGTGTGTGAATCAAACCTGGAGGGGTTATAATTATATTCAGTTACGGTGGTAACATTTAAATCACTAGTGAGTGATAAACTATATTTTGGCTACTGTGTGTAAGCCTAATTCACCAGTGGGTGATAAACGTGTGGTTTGGCGACTGTGTGTATGTCAAATATAAAGATGTATAGCGAAGTGTATAGGTGTGTGATCCAAATCTAATATGCTAGTCCAAGTTAGTGAATGACTAGCTTAAAAGTAGAATTATGACCCACTTCTATTTAAATGTGAAAGTGTGATTATAGAATGGGTGATAATGTGATAGATGCAAAGAGTCGAAGCTAAGAGAGTTAAAGCTTCTAAATTGAGCAAATAGAGATGTTGAAATGGACCCGGGATCATTGAAAAGTCGAAACAAACGAAACGGGTCAAAACTTTGAGAAAAACAAAATAACAACAGCAGCAGCAGGGACGTAAGTTACGTCCATAAGGACGTAAGTTACGTCCTTAACTCATTGGTACGTCCTGAGCTACTGTCTTACGTCCTCAAATCAGGGGAATTAGGTTAAGGACGTAAGCTACGTCCTTGAGGACGTAAGCTACGTCCCTTGCAAAGCTTTCGATTGGTATTTTAAGCCCCCAAATCACCTCCTAATAATCTATAAAGTGAGTATAAAAGTTCTTATTTAGTTCCAATGGACTAATGTGATAAAAGTGGTTGTTTTGTAGGAATTTTTCAAGAAGGCAAAGGTGATCGATGAAGATGCTTGTGGATCGAACAATGGGTTGTTAATTAGTTTCTTTTAAACAAACTTAACGTTATGTAAATTACATAAATGTAATTTGAGGTGTGTAAACGTTAATAGTGTGTTGACGTAGTCAAGGTTATGTGTAATAGAGTTTTAAAAGTAGAGATTTTAACTGGGACCTAAATTAAAAATCTTTTACACCTCAAACATGTTTTATAAATTATGGTAACAAGGTGGTGTGTTACAACTAAGCCTTGGGATCACACCGGAACGAACAGGGACGAAAACGATGCTCTGGGGTGAAAGATATCTTTTTGAAACCCTAGCCGTCTTTTTAATTAAAAATCCCCGTCGAAGTGTAACACCCTCAATTTGTCAATACTAATATAATAAAGAGGGTGCTACTAGTTGGGTTATTATAACAATTCAGAGACTACAAACGCAGCGGAAATTTTTATATATTAAAACTGTTTACATCATTAACAAGAAATAACAACACTTTAACCGACATCTTAAAAACTTTGTCAAACTTCATGTATATCTTTCCCAAAACCCAACACTATAGCCAGTATCATACACCATATCCGGATTTTAACTTGGTGGGGCGCCTCCACGAACACTTCTATTATTACCTGGTATGCATAAGAAAACAACCACAAAATCAGATAAACTGTTGAGTTCTAACACACACACCACATTTCAATAGTAACAATTCATCATCTCTTACATCATCTCATAATTCACAAACATCCATCAGTCCATCTATTTGTTCTAGTATTGATATGCATATCGAATACCCACTAGGTATTTATGGACATCTTTTTATCAATTTTAATTTGGTGGGTCAAACCTCCACCTCGCGCGTTGACGGGTCAAACCTCCGTCTATAGTTGGTGGGTCAAATCTCCACCTCGCACGTTGACGGGTCAAACCTCCGTCTATAGTTGGCGTTGACGGGTCAAACCTCCGTCTATAGTTGGTGGGTCAAACCTCCACCTCGCCATTCACCACAATTTATCACTTCCAAACTTTATTCACATCTTTATTTATTTATATGCATGTCAGTGCCCGATTTTGTCAAACAACATTGTCAAACAACGTTAACACATTATAAAAGGGCATTTAGAACTCACCTTAATGTTTTCAGCAAGTGGTTATCAATCCAATTACACTAGGGCAACTAAAACTTCTCCTTCTCAATGCAAATCTAGAACAACAACCCTAACTTAGTCAAATCACCTCTAGCTGATCACTTCACACGACTAAGGCTATACGACTGGACTCATTCGTACGACTGGACATGCGACTGAGTTTAGTGTACGAATGAACCTTACGACAGAGGTGCGAATGAGCTATAACAAGGTTTGTGCGAATGACCTCCATTCGTGCGATTGGTTCATGCGACTGAACTTCAGTCGCACGATTGAACAATGCGATTGACTCAGTCGCACGAATGGGTCATGCGACTGGGCTCATTCGCCTGAAACAGACCAGCAGCTGTGTTCTTGTCATATTTGATTCAAAAACTCGAGTTTTAACCATTTAGATTATATCATATTCACAACAGAACATATATACTTCATTTACAACCGTTTCGGGTCCTTATTTCATCAAACTTCCCAAAAACTAGGATCCGAACCATCACTTTTCAGTTTAACAGAAAGATTGAACAAAAGCTTAGATTTAAAACAAGTTTTTAGATCAATTTCAACCACATACACAACTTAACATATTCAAAAATCGATCCGTACCAAGCGAAACTTACCGAAACGGAGTTAGCTTAGTCGATTTGGCAAGAACAGGGGTGTTTGGGTTCGAGAGAAACAAGAGGGATGGGAATACTGCAGATAAAATCTGCTTTGAACATCCTTAACTGCCTTACTTATTACACATGCCTAATTTTAACCGCCTTACTCAGTCGCACGACTGGACTCATTCGCACAATTCAATCGTGCGACTGAGCCCATATGCCCCTCATTCGTGCGGCTGAGCCTCATTCGCACGTATGGCGTGCGACTGAACACTAATTCTAATTAAATAAATTAATATTGAACTTTTGGATGTTACACGAAGCCACCGTAAGGAGGCTCTACCCACCGTAAGGTACGGTGAAATTGTATATTTTTGGCCAAGAAGTCACCGTAAGGAGGCTCTACCCACCGTAAGGTACGGTGGGTGATTCTGTAATGGTTTTCACCTTCCCACCGTAAGGTACGGTGGAATACCCCTCCTTACGGTGGGGTCGTTTCGTCTTTTCTTCTTTTTTGCCTCGTTTTTGCTTCTCGGGGTCTCGTTTGGGCTCGTTTCTTCTTCGTTTTTCCTCGTATTTGATGCTCTTTAACTCTTTTTCATCTCCCGAACCTACAAACATAAAACCAAAGCAATAACATGGTTCTAACATACAAATATGCTCAAAACAAACCGAATTAACATGTTTAAAACCCGAAAAACTACCCGAACATCAGGTTCCCAGGTTTAAGTACTAAACTTTTTTAGTAACAACGTTAAGTATTGTGCTTTCAGTTTGTACCATTTTGGGGTTTTACACTAACTTTTGTTAAAATTAGTGTTAAGTTTAAGTAAAAAGACTATTATACCCTTTAGAAAAATAAAAACGAAAAATAAAATACAGAGACTATTGTGTCATTTACTTAAAAGTTACTAAAATATAAGAAATAAAAACCACCCCTCCAGCCCTTCCCCGTCAGCATCCTTCTGCGACCATCGACACCATCTGCCCACAACCGCCACCGCTAAACACCACCACCGCCACCGCTAAACACCACCACCGCCACCGCTAAACACCACTAGAACCACCGCAAACATCACCGGATTCAAAAATTAAAACCAAACCCCACCCATCCCATTTCACCGGATTCACCGCCAACCCTCCCTCCTCCGCCACAATCTGCCCACCACCGCCACCGCATCAGCTGTCCCCGTCGCCATCGCAACCCCCTGTCTCTCTCTCTCTCTCTCTCTCACACACACACACACAAACCCACCACCGCATCTGCTATCTTCGTCTCCATGACTCCCCCGTAGGGGGGAGGGGGCGAAATTAATTTTTTTTAGGGGGGCGGACTCGATATTTATATAAAAATTTACACTACCGGGTCAAAAAATTACACAATCGGGCTAAAATTTAACATTACGGATGAAAAAATAGGGGGGGCGGCGGCCCCCCCGGCCCCTATAATGCTCCGCCATTGTCCGTCGCCATCTGTTGTCTCCGTCGCCATCGCAACCCCCGCATCTGGTGTAGTTGCTAGACACGGCTGGCGATTGCTGTTGCGAAGAACATGAACAGAAAGGGGGGTGGGGGTGCGATAGTTCTTGTTAGGGTTAGATCGGTGGCGATGACAAGATGATAATAAGAAGAGTGTGATGATGAAGAGGTGGCGGCGGCCAGTGATGTGGTGGCCGTGGTGGGTGGTGGTCAGATGGTTGCGGAGGGGGAGTGATGGCCGACGGGTGAGTTTGGGGTGGGTTGGGTTGGGTTTCAATTTTTTTTCTTAGTGTTAATTACACAAATGGTCTTTTTAGTTTTTATATTGTAAAATTAGACCCATATATTAAAAGACTAAAATACCCCCGAGCTTAACCAAAAAATTTAACGGAAGTTAATCTTAGATCCTAAAGTCGTTACAAAACTAAAATCACTAATCCCAGACTTGTTACTAAAACTCAAACTCTTACGTTAATTACCAAAACTTGTTTAGAAAGTTATTATCAATTACCCCAACGGTTATATTAATTTGTACCGCGTGCGTATCTTCGTGTTAAGATTTCCAAATCCTACTCCGGGATTCTCGTTACACAAATTAATGATTAATGATAAATTATAAACTATAAATACACACCCCAACCCTCGTAGACCTTAACATTCCCCCCAAACCTCCTCTCAATCTCTCATCTCTTCACACACACACACACTAGAAGTTACAGACTTCCATCACTTGTTCCTCTTTTGTACGTGTAATCAATCGATCGTTACGCAAGAACACTGACATTGCCGTGGTTCCATTTATGAAATTTCATTCGTATTTAACAGCGATTCACTGTAATGCACGCTGAATGTTGTTGTTTTTGTTTAATTTCAGGAGAGGAGAAGCTGTTGAAGGAGGCTATGAAGATTGAAGTTGCCATGGGACGATCGATTATTATGCCGTCCTCTGCGACTCTATACGTGAGTTAGGTTTTTTATTGTTGTTTATGAAGTTTTAACAAAAAATTTCGTTCGGTTTAACCTAGATCAATGTAACATATGTCTAACATTGGTTTGTTTGTTGATTTTTGTGTGAGATTTGATTGAGAAGATGATTGTTGACTCGAATGCGGCTGTTCGGTTTTTAAAAGCTTGATGTTTCAATTCATTCACGGTGCTGGTTGTTCTTCGATGGATATTAAGCGTAATATGTTGTAAAAAATGTTGTCTCAGAGTTTATTCTGTAGTTTTCTAGACATTTAACTCACTATTTAAGTAATAACTTGTTGTATGTGTATATCTCTTCACAGGAAACATGAAGATGGAGGTTTGCAAAAGGATTCATTTAAGGAAGAATAGTTAAAGGGTGAGGTATGTCTTTATTAGTTTTCAACATTAGTCAAATGTTGACCGATTATCTTTTGACCATGGAAACAGGTCAATTTGGGCTGTAATACAGGCATATGGGTCAATATCTGAAAGCTAGCTAAAAAGTAAACGAGTCACCCAAAACATACGTTAGTTTTTCAACCTCCTAATTGCATCATTATTTCAGTAACTTTTTGATCATACTTAATGTATTTTTTTTTGTTGGGCGTAGGATCTTATACGTGCAAGGCTAAATCTAGAGAAGTCGTAGTTATACCATCACGAAATGTATCGATCATCAATTTAGGTATTAAGGTTGTGTAATTGCTTAAGAAAGATAAACACCATTTGTATATTGATGACCAAGGATGTGCAACAGTCACTCAAGCTCCAACTAATGGAATTCTGATTCTTCTTTGCTAAGATAATCAGTTGTCCTTTATGCATTAAATATCAAACATACATATGCATATTATATGCTTTTTGGTAGATTTATTGGTGTCTAATGCTTTGGTCCGGTCTCATGATCACCATTTTCTCGTTTGTTTCACCATTTTCTTATGTAACATTATTGGTTTTACTTTCCCTGTCCAGAAGAGTGTTTTAGGTCCAAGAAAAGCTTAATCAGTTTCTGCTGTGGAATCAAGAGACATATCTGATGGTGAGCAGTTACCTTCTGAAGTTGCTAAAGCTGATGTTACAAAAGACCAACCAAGATAAACAAACTTTACTTGGGGTGAGTTTATTTCTGCTGTGTTTTTTTGCCTTTTGGATGAGAATAAAAACAGTGCTTCTTAGTTTAATCTTTTTATAAATTTGACGTGTTGATTGAAATCTCATGAAATGATTAACATTGACAATGGGTCGTTGAAGGCAATAGATTGGGAGACAATGGTACGCTATTTTTGACCATTTCTTACAATTTAGATCATTTACATGCATTTTTGTGGAATATTTTACCGTGTAGATAGTGGACGAAGGTCACCTTCTTAAAAATAAATATTCAGAGCTGTTTTCTGCATTAAAGTAGTTCAACACCTGACACCTAACATCATTGACCGGAACCTCTCTTTTGGTTTTTTACATTAGCCTTTGTGTACCGATCAACATATTTTGGATTAAATCAGAATTGGTTTTAATCTTGTGATTTGTTGTTATTACTTTATTCTTATTCTTTTATGTGAAATGCAATTGCCTTTTAGAACACTTGGATGAGCTTTTCATGCTTATGAACTTTCTTTGATGTTGGAATGCCTTTTAGAACACTTGGATGAGCTTTTCATGCTTATGAACTTTCTTTAATGTTGGAAAGGTTAGATTTACAGTTTTAATGCAAATTTTGGCTATATCTATTTGTAATATTACATAATGAGATGTGGATATCTGTAAAACATCTTTTATTTAACAAAAAATGTTTGCAGGTTGTAAGTTTGGGGGAGTTTTAGGAAGAGTTCAAGGATATCAATCAAGTAGAGCAGGAGAAAGGTTCTCACACACTTTTAGAAGTGATTTTGAGTAGTCTTCTAAAGGACAAGAAAGAAATTTTAGTACACTTGCTTTATTCACTTCGTCTTATTTTCTGGTAAAAGTTGTCCTTACTATATGGCCAATAGTTTTTCTTTTGCTCAAGCTATTTGTATTGCTTGTTCTGGTAAGAATCATAATTTTTTCTTTCTTTCTTTTTCTATAATCCTATGCATGTGTTCACTTATTCTCACCCTTTTCAGGACACGTCTTCAGCTTCTTTTCATCTGATTGTTTCTGTTATTGTTATTGAAGATTGCAGTCAGGCACTTGAACTGTTTGTTTGTCGTTTTCTCAGCCGCAGTATTTTGGATCTAGATTGTGTTAAAAGTGAGCTCAAAGAATCATATCATGCTATTATATTTGAAGTCTTCTGTTGTGCTCCACAAATGCTTATTGCTGATGTACCAAACCTAACCTAGGAACTCTTAGTCTGTCTTTCTCTTTTTTTTCATTGCAAATTCAAATATTTCTCTGTAAAATTCTTATTTGGTTTTTTACCTTTCTGTAATTTACAGAGTGACCAGGTTGATGTTCGGATAATAGCTATCAAGTTTGTTGAAGAACTTTTTTCAATTCCTGGACGTCATGCTGCGAGTACCACCATCTCTTCACAGCGTTTATAAATAGATTCTCTTGATAAATTTGCTGCACTTAGTCTTAATGCTTTATTATGTGCTAAATTATTTTACTTAATCAATCAGTCAGGAGAGGAATCCACTGCAGTTCGGCATCATGTCCAGGTATAAAATGAACATCAGAACATGTAACATATCTTTCACTACCATGGGAGGTCCATCGTATAAAATGACATAATTCTACCTTGCGAACACCACTGCCCAGCGGCCCAGAGAAGGAAGGAGACTGGAATATTGAGCTGCTAAAGGTACGGCTTCAACTTTCTTATTAAATGTGTGTAACACCCATTTTGAGTTTATTCTTTCGATTGCACACTATTGCTTCTAGGATTTTTGAGTTAGCAAATTTGATTGTTTCATGTTCTATAATTTTAGACACCTATTGGGGTATTACGAAAGGTGTCCCATATTTTCTAAGTACATTTTCATGTTTTTGTTCCTGTGTGATTGTTTGGTTTGGGTTACTGCCCAGAAAACAGAGATATTTTGATGTCAATTTCAAATCTCTTTATACTGTTAATGTAAAGATTTTTTACATCACCATGTTTTAAGTGATGACAATAAAGGAAATATCCTCTTGTATTTGGATTTGTAACTCGTATTATCTTCTACTTTTGTAAGTCGTTAAAATGGTGAAATGATATAATATTATGATGCATCTAGCTATTACATCCTCTGGCCATGTACAATGCAGTTAGGAAGGTATGACTGATAGAGAAAAACATATTATCTCCAAACAAGATTTATATTATATTTAATGATACCATTCACTCTACTAGACAACAAACGGAGGTTGGTTATATGCTCTAATTTATTAACTAAAACGTTCATGTTAACACGTCTGCTTGATTTTAAATTCACATTCTTTCAAGACAAATGCTACTTGGGGATGGAGAGTATTAAATCATAAAATGCTTACTACTATGGATAAATCTTATTTGTTTTCATGTGTTTGCCTTGGTGTTGTCTAGTTTTTCTTAATATCTTAATTTTTTTACCCACTACCTTTTGTTATCTGCTCATGGTTGGAGGGCTGATGAATGAAGATGATTAGAATATTAGATCATTAAAGCAATAAGAGGATTGATCTTGTGGGTCCATTGCGTGATGGTTTATTTAGAATGGTGAGTTATTGTATTAGTAGGCATTTAGTATTATTTTCTTAAAAACTTATAATACCATAATCTCGTGTCTAAAATTTGCAGTGTGCAGAGTGCAGACAATGGGAAGAATGCTAACATGAAAGTAAAGCAAGAACGATTTTTATATGACGTGAAGGCTGGTGTTTCCCAGGCGTGATTCTTTTGCCTATCTTTTTCTTAGTTTTACAATTATATGAGATGCGGGTGGTTTTAAACATCTTTTTCTTAGATATGGTTTATGACATCTACACATGTTGATGACTGCAATCTTTTTCTTTGGTTTATTTGACATACTACTTTGTCACATTTAAGCAAACTAAACTCTCTTTTAGGACGTGAAGGTAAATATATTGTTTTTAATAATCTTTTTATAAATTGTTGATGATATGGGATATAGTAGATTACTATTTGCTTTTTTTTGCTTTATATATAGCTATTCACTTTTTGATATTGTGTTTAACGTCGATCCATGTACTGATTGTCGAGTATTCGGTTTTTGGTTATTTTATTTATTTTTATTTTTTTTGTGAGGTTTGATCAAGAAGACGGTTGCTGATTTGGAAGCACATGTCATTGCCCTAATTGCTTATTTGATAGCCTGATGTTAGAATTTTTTTATAGGTTGGTTTTATTAATTATCATTCTTTGATGAAGTGTCTGTCTGAACTGTAAAATTGTCAGAAGGCTGTCTTAAGAGTCCATTGTCTAGTTTCTAGACATGTAATTCATAGTTTAATTAATAATTTCTTGATACTTGTGTCTATCTTTTCAGCATGACAGAAACCCTGAAGATGGTGGCTAGCACGATCGTATGGCTAACGGATTCATTGTAAAGGGTGGAAACTAGTCTCTTTGGGTTATAAAACAGTCAAAAGGTAAGGTATGACCAAGTATCTTCCTGTTTATTTTATAGTTGATATGCATATATGTATGCCATTTAATAAGGTAGTCAGTCATATTAGCAACTTTTATTATGACATGTCTCCTTAATATAAGAGTTGTAGTACTACCTTCTAGTCTTGGAGCACTATTATCCGGTGGCTATACGAAATCTGGTGAGTAATACGTGACCATAATATCATTAGCTTTTTTTTTTTTAACATTTGATTAGTATTTATCTAATGTTATTAGTTACTAACTAGGTTATACTCCATGAGGTGGTTTTCTT
Source organism: Flaveria linearis (assembly GCA_024085815.1). Lineage (NCBI taxonomy): Eukaryota > Viridiplantae > Streptophyta > Magnoliopsida > Asterales > Asteraceae > Flaveria > Flaveria linearis. The sequence continues at coordinate 12,897,195 of CM044002.1, forward strand.
ATTGGAAAAACACTTGCAATACTTACATCAACAACCTCAGGACATCAATGGTTGCTCAATACTGCCGCTTGGGACATCAATGGTGTTTTATTGGGTTTGAATATTTTTATAGGATTGTGAATGGTGGCAGGTAATCATAACTAAAATTTTGTTTTTTTTGAATTTCTTCTAAAATATCATTCTGGAATTTCTCTTAAAAATATAATTCGGGTTTAAATCTCGATCTGTCTAATGTATGTTGAGTATTGGTTTATAATAGATGATTTCTTTTGAGTTTTTTACCTAATTGCTAGTTCTTGTAGTGTTTTGAGGACATTTATCTCTGCTTTCATACCATCCTATGAGATCAACCTTTCTTTCTGTGCATTTTGCTTTCATACCATCCTCTGAGATCAGTCTTCTTTTCCGTGCATTTTTTCTGGTTAACTAACAAATCAAAGATTTTTTCCTTGTGCATATTGATTATTCACAATGATTTCTTTGTTGCAGGTAAAGGATAACAATCTCAAATTGATATTGAATATCCTTAGAGAAATCTACCAAGGGGAGGTTTGGCCATTATTTTTTCTTTTATGATTTTAATTACTGGCCAACTACATCTGTTCTTTTGTAAGTTTATTTAACTTAGGTGAGTTTAATGATACATGAGTCACTTTGTGTTCAGTTCTAAGACAAAGTTGGATACAAAGATGGTCCTATTTTGTGGCTGCTTTTTTAACTTAGATGGTGAATTCCTCTTCAGGACTGTGGAACTTATTAGATTATCAGCTCTCTCTATAGAAGCGTGCCTATACGTGTGAGCACCCAAATACTCTGCATTAAAGTTTTTGTTTTACAAAAAAATATATCTAGAATAAGATCATGTTCACATACATGTTATGTTTTTTGAACCTGCATAGTTTTCTTGATAAATATGTTGCTTCGTCTACTTTGTTGAACTAAGAGGCAACATGGCGATTGAGAATAATTCGAGAATGTTTCAGACTTGATTGCCACTTTTTGTTCCCATATTTGAACCTTCAAGACACCAAGAAATCAAATTCACGGGGCCATGCGTGTAAGTTCATTGATGATAGCACTAGCCTTATGTGGTGGGAGGTAAATTTATAATCTATTTTTACACCTTTTAGTCATTGTGTATATTTAAAATTTTACTTTACGATGTTGATGTATGTCTATTATGATGTTACTTGATCTCTCCTTACTTTGACTATGCATGTGCAACTTTGTGTTCAGTTCTAGGTTTCATAGATTGTCCAATTCAGTGTGTGCTTTATTACTTAAAAGGTGAAATCCAGTTCAAGACCACACTTATGCTAGAAAGTTGTTAACTTTTCATTCTTGACAGACTTTAAAAAGGAGCTGTTTTTGTTTATGCTTTTCTAATTATAATACATCTTATCATGAGTGTTTAGTTTACAAATGCTTGATTTTACATCGTGTGCAGGTCATCCTTGGAGTCTAGACCCAAAATACTTGAAGTTGTTGGCTTTCATCCTTGACAGACTTCAAAAGGGAGTGCTTCTTGTTTGTTTAATGCTTTTCTAATAGAATGCATATTTTCATTATAGGTTTTGTTTACTAATATCTCATTTTAATTTGTATGCACATTTATCATTGGAGTCTAGACCCACAACATGTGAAAGATGTTTGTGTGCATCCTTTACAATTTTCATAAGGAAAACTTTTTTGTCTGTTTTTGTTTTCAATAGGAATCCTTTTTCCTTAACCCTACTCAAACACACGCACCGGGGGCTCGTAGAACTCAAATTTTACTCGTTCCCCTACATTGCCCCAAATCTCCCTCTTCTTTTTTCAAATTGGGTTCTTTCCTCGCACAAACAAACACACACTAGAAGTTACACAATTTGATTTTAAAAGTTAAAACAGGTCATGCATTAGTTAATATGCCAAATCATGTGGTTTCATTTTTGAATTAAACTTGTACAATATGATTGTTTTGTTTTTAAGTTCTTTCTGGTTATAAGATTTGTCGCAAGTCTTATAAATAACTTTTCTTTTCTATTGGCACATGGCAAAAATACCGACTTTCATTTTACGTATGCTGGAGTCCCTAACTATTAGACATGAGAAAGCTCACTGGTTGGTCATCTACAATTATCATGCTTGATCCAGCGAGAGAATTAGCAAACCAGGTACATGTTTAACTTCATATGTTCTCTATTAATTTATTGTCACATATTCGGTTCAATGTCTCTTGAAAATAAGCTTACCTGTTTGGACAAAATATGATTGGCCTACAACTGCATACTAAATCAGGTGACTCTGATTTGGAGGTTCCCATTGCTCTCTCAAGTGGCAGAAGTGATAAACTTCGTATCCTCACTTCCATCTGAGTTTTTTGGTTCAAATTTTAGTTCATGATTAGATGATTCATGTTTAGGGAATCCTGTTGCCAATTTTTAAACTAGTGGAAATCTCAGACATCCCTATATAATGTGGATCAAGGACACCATGATTTTCTTTAGAACTTAATCAACGGTGCAATGCTGTTCAATGGGAGTATAGTGATCCTAATACTTTTGTTAGGTGTTTTAAATCACATGATTTTATTATTCTAATTAGTTCCTGCATTTAACCTCTATTTTGCTAAACCTCTCATCCTTTTAGGAGCCGTGAAGAGTTGAAGCTACATGTTCTTTGCTATATCTAGAAGCCTTGAAGAGTTAAAGGTAATTGACCCTAATTTGAAACTTCTGCACTAATTCTTCTTTGTCGAATATTACTTGATTTCTGCCCTATCTCTTTATTTTTGCTATATAATACTTTTGTAATTGCTTAAGAAAGGAAAAAAAACACACATAGAAAGGTGAATTAAGAGTCATACATACCGAGCTCGCAAAAGGTACGATTTACCGTGTGACAGAAATTATAGTTTCCATTATGGGAAGTTTTTACAGTGAAGATGACCATGCTGGATACTGCTTCTTGGAATATTGAGCTCGCAAAGGTAAGATGTACTTGGCCTGCTCTTCAATTAATTCTGTTTAAATGTATATGCATACTATTGCTCTTTGATTATTTGAGTTGTCAAAGTTTGATTGTTTCATGTTCTTGTATAAATCCTTTATTTTCTTGTCTTGATTTTCAAAGCTCTTTGGTAATTGAAAAGTAAATACCAACTTACAATAGGTTAGCTCATTACCCATGTAGTGTCTCACTGATTTTAGATTATAGTTTTAAATCCTGCTTTAGTTTGTTAATATTTGTTGATCGACATGTTTATTTTATTTAATGTTACATTAGGGTTATGGTCTTTTCCTCCAATTTTCTTTATCTGTTTATGTAAATTCCTTGAGTAATTGAATCTAAATTTCATAGGGTTTACTTTATAGTTGATAGTTCAGTCTAGTGAAATCTCATAGATATTTTACTAATTGATTTGTTGAAAGCCTGTAGAACATTTGGCTGATGTTTATGTTTGATGCATGTTTAGGTTTGCACTATATTCCCAATAATTCTTCTGCTTGATTTTGGTTGTTCTTAAGTACTTGCGTGATTCAACTGAGTAAGTATTCATTAAGCTTCTTTTGGGGAAGAAAACATCACATGATTCTATTATTTTTTGATTCAAAGCTTCTCATGTGTGATTATATATGTGGCCACTGGTAGTACTGAATAGTTCTTACATGGTTAAATTCGTACTTTATTGTGTAAGCAAACAAATGAGGAATTCTGGTATTTAGGTAATCTAAGTTTATCAAAGGTAACCGGTTTCTACTGTTTGCTATACATGCTTTTTTTCTCATTGCATGAAAACCTTTTTAAGATGGTTTTTTTCATGGACATTTGTTTAGAATAAGAAGGTATTATGTGATCTCAACTTCTCATGGTAGCGAACTTGATCTTATAAAAGTGCATGAAAATTTCATTTTCCTTTCATATTATAGCATATCATTGGATATTGGATTTGTCAATGTGTAGCTGTTAATATCGGAGTTTTGATTTCCAGATTCTTGGGTCTAACTGTGGTTAGTTTTGTTCATTAAAGTTTTTACTAGAGATGATGTAAAAAGGGCATACGGAAAGCCATTTTGTGTGTCCAACCTGACAAAGTGCAATGCGACAACATGGTGGAACCATCCAACAAAGATAGATCTTTTGAAAAGGTTTTTGATCTTGTCAAGGTTTGTCACTACCACCCTTGTGTACTAAAACGCATGTCCTATTACTCTATTAGTTGTTGTTAAGGAGTGTTAACGGCTTGTTCGTTTCGTTTAAATAAAATTATGAGCCGTAGCACTAACTATGGTTCCAGGAAAGGGCAAACAAAAGTTGCAGAATTGGGTGGGCCAGGAGATAAATTTCAGCGGTTTGAACCCTTTTTTCCAAAATCGTTAATTTTTACTAATTTTTTTAAATGATAAGATTTATGAACATATTTCAACAAATGAAAAAATAAAAAACAGATAACGTTGAATGACAATGTTCTATTTACATGATTGGCCCCAAGTTCCAACATGTCAGATCGTGAAACCGTCAAAACTAATTTGTGACTCGAATTGTATAAATCTTAAACTGGCCGACTTACTTCGGTTTGGCGTTCAGCGCACGTATACCGACTCTTGGAATATTAAGCTCGTAAAGGTACCATGTACTCGACTTGCTAGTTCAATGCATACTGTTGTCTTTGGGGTTATGGTCTTTTCAACTTGTTTTTTACATTACCATTAGATACAAGCAATGGCTTCCATTATGGAGAGTTTTTAGAGAGAAGATGACTACACCGATACTGTTTTTTGGAATATTATGCTCGTAAAGGTATGATCGGTTTCCTTATTTGATTTTCCAAGCTCAATATGTGTGTAGTGTCACTAATTTGTGATTTATTTCTTGATACTTGCTTTAGTTCATTAATATTTATTGACATGTATATATTGTTACATTTTACATTACTGTTATGGTCTTTTCCCCCAATCTGCCTAATCTGTTTCTTGAAATCCGTTAATTAATTGAATCCAACTTCGATAGGGTTTACTTTATAATTAAATACTAGTGTTGTATTCTAGATCTTCTTGTAACTGGTCTTAAAGCCTTTGGAATGTTTAGATGTTTTTGTTTTGAGAGCATCTTTGGGTTTGTCTCGCATGGGGTCGAGTAAGAACATATTAAACTTCTTTTAGACTAGCATGGCTACTTTGTTAGGTGAATATCTGTGAAAATAATTTGTTAGTAAATTATTTGAACCCAAAAAGCTGAACAAAACCCCTTCATTTATAGAGATAGCTACTTGATTATTGCCTTATTGATGTTGGTTTGATTAACAACTTGAGGTGCTTATTTGCATAACCTGTCGATGTGTCTATTTAGTCTGCCAGCTTATAGTAGTAAATTTTAAGTTAATTGTTGTCTTTTTGATGTTGGGTAGATTAACAACTTGAAGTCTTATTTGCATACTCTGTCAATGTGTCTATTTAACCTGCCAACTTAAAGTAGTAAATTCTAGTTACTAATGTATGATCTCTACATTGTTTGGTTTTGCTGATTGCTTTATTTAAGAGTTAAATTTGGTTTTGCTACGTGAAGTTAAACAAAAATAACTATTTTCCTTCAAAACATTAGAAACATTAATTAATTTCTAAAGTTTAATAAGTTTTTTCATTTTTAATCCAAAGTGTTCTTATTTTGAATTCAAGTTGAAACAACTAATGAAACTTTGAATTTAAAGTGTTGTTTTTAAGTTTTTGAAGGAAAATGGTTGCTTTTGTCAAACTTCGGGGAAAAATGGTTACAAATGATGTTTTTTTAAACATCGTGGATACGAGTCGTATCTTGGCGGGGCAAGATCGTTTGGCCATGTAATTATTATTATTTTTTGAGCATTTGGTGACTTGCAACTTGCAAGATCGAACTCTGGATCCGGAGATGTGATTGTATTTTACTATTAACATAACTTGCTACCTGTTAAAAAAATACCTTTTGCATCTAGTTTAGGCAAATGTTTTAGATATATTAATATTAGAACAAATTACACCTTTCACTTTATCATATTCTAGTAGGTTTTGTCCTTCAACTAAAAAAATTTAAATTGTCTTTTAATTTTAGAAAAATTTATGGGTTTTTTTCCTCTAATTAAGGCACATTAATTTCTTAAGTTAAATCCCGTCATGTGTTGTATGTATGCCTTTTCCAAATTTCTCTCAACAATGTTATTATTATTATTTTTTTAAATTTTATTGTCTCTCCTCTCTATATCATCTATTTTCTGTTTATTATTTTATTTAATTTACAAAATTACCCTTTTATCAAATGTTTGGTTATATTTTGAGGTCAAATACACCATTTAAATTCAAAATCTAGTGTTAAAGAAACATGAATTCATAAGATTAAATAAAAGTTATTCTAACAAATTTTAAATTAACCAAACTAATTATTTAATATACACTAATAATAATCCTAACTAATCTAACAAATTTATCTATCAAATATATTTTGAGGTCTATCTTCTCGTATTTTAATTTACGGGCTGTTTGGTAGCCTTTTAATAATCATTAAAAGATTATTTTTTAAATGTAACTTTAAATCTGAATGATTAAAAGGTAACATGTTAATGATTACTCTTTAACTATTCAAACTTAAGGTTACCAATTAACCATTAAGTGGTTATAAATCATTAAAAGGTAGTCTGTTAATGAACACAAAGAGTCTACCAAACAGTCTCGTGTTCTATCTCCTGCTCTGTAACAGCTACCTACTGAAATTAACGGGATTTGAATGTGAATCCTACCCAAATCGAAACCTCACAAACCCTTTAATACTAGTATCGGCTATTTTTTTCTCTATATGAGGTAAGAAAGATTTAATTTGATTTTGAAAACAGTTATTATTTTCGCCCGAGTGAGAAAAATATAAATATAATGGTGAAGAAGATGAACCGATAGACAAGTTTTGAATTGATTTACATGTGTAATATTAGCAATATTGAATCTTGTTTGATGGTCACTTCCATGTGATTGGTATTCATAGTTCCTTTAATCCTCTGCCCACTCCTTTTGAAACTTATAACGGACCCAACTAATGAACCAATCTGTATAGAGACTGGTTAGGAACCGACCCAACCCGTCAGTTTGAGAACCCCTCTTTTGAAACTAGTTGGAAGTGAACTGAACCGTCCAAAAGCTGGTAAAAATCAGAACTGGTCATTTTTCATTTGGAAATTGGTTTGGCCCAAAATCGGTGTTTAATTTCCTGACCTAAAGCAGGACCGGTTTGGGAAATTATCGATATGTCGACTGTTGTTGTAGTCCATAGGCATGCATCTACATATAAACATCGCTTGTCTTATAAAATCAGTGAATCACATAATGCTGTAACAAAGATTATAGTATGTAAGCAGTAAAGAGAATTTATAATTTACTACTATGAATAGTTGCTATATCAGTTTATCAAGAATTTAAGCATTTTTAGGAGCTTATTGATGCGTTTAGAAAGTTAATTTGAACAACTTATGTTCAGTTATGTGCATCTTCCTTGTGGTTTTAGGGTGTTACTTGAACCATATATAACATTGATTAGTAATAATGTAAATAATGGTACTTTAGAATTTAGATATCGATAACTATGAATTTTATAGGTTATATTGGTTGTGATTGATATAAGTTGGTGAACTTGTGTATTCGTTTATATATGGTTTTCCTTTACTCTGAATGAACTTATTTTTTGATTGATGACTATTAATTACTAGAAGATTTCTAAAGTTCTCATAAATATGGTTTAGTACAAGCTTTTTTTTCTAGAAGCTTTTAGTATTAGAATAACATATTATCTAACATCGATTTTGAGTTACTAGTTTTAAATGTTGTTTTCACAATTCTATTTGGAAAAAAGTATTCATCATAAAGACGAGGCGATAGATAAATTGATTTCAGAAAGAACAATCTTAATTGTTGTGAAACAACTAGAGAAAGAATTAACTAAGAGAGTTTTGTGTTTAAGTGAAAACAACACAAACATGGGATGTAGGTGTTTAACCAGTTTTGAGTAAAATAGATCATGGGATGTTTTTGATAACCAGATTGTTTCAATCAGATGAAAGAAGAATGAAGATCCTTGAAACAAGGGTGTTGCACATGAAAATAAACTGAACAAGAAATATTAAGAAACAGAATATGCAATCTGAAACGATATCCCTGTTTATACGTACATAGTTTTTGGATTTTGAGAGTAGCATAAGCATTTGCAAGTAATACAACAATGGTTTAAATGAACAACTCAGCAATGGTAACACTGTCGACTTTATTTAGGATTTTAATTAAGATTTATGCTTCATAATTTATTAGTTGGTTTATCTAATGTTGGTTGAAATTTTATAATTGATTTAGCAAGTATTATTTATCATATGTTCAGTTAGGTATTTTTAAATTTTAGGAAATATGTTTTTATGCTATTATTGGTTTAATAAATTGAAATTATATATATATATATATATAGGATTGGGTTCTAAAATAGTGTGAGAACCCTTTAACTCAAAGGGACCAATGAGGACTTGACACATCACCCACCCTCATAGAATCTTTTAAGGGTATTATGGTCATTTCCACCCAACCACCATTTTGCATCCCATGCCTTATGACAGTACCTTTTGTACTATGTCATACCTATTCCCACCAACCAATCACATCCATCAACTTTTGTACCACTATCGACACTTTTATACGGATGTTAGCCTTCATCTTCCATATTTTCCTTCTTCTTCCATTTTCAACACTTAACATTATTTTGCAAGAACAATTCTTATTTCATGGGTGGCGGTGATGTTTCTCATACACCCACTTCACAAACATTGCAAGTTGTTGACATAAGTGTGCAAGTACCTGTAATGAATCCCGTTCCTCCATCAACAAATGTTCCTGTCGAGGATTCGGATAACTCCGATCGTGTTCATGATGAAGAATCTCCTGCTAATGAAACCCCTACTCGTGACGCTGTTTATTCGGTTTCTCCTATGCGATACGTCGGTTATGATCGTCGTGGTTAGATTTTAAATTTTTTGCTTCATATTTTTTTCCAGTCTTTGTATCTGTTGTTGTTAATTTTTTTTTATTTTATTCATATGAAAGTTTCTTTTTCTTATTCTTTTTGTTTGTAAAGTTTTAAGAATGACATTAATCATTTGCATTTAATGTATTTAAAATTTTTGTAATATTCATTCAAAACATAATATTGGTCTTTTAAAGTTTGTTAGTTTGTAGTTACCCACAGAGTAATATTTAATGTAAGTGTTTTTGTAGAAGAATGTATTTTTTTGGGTTGTTATTTAATTTGTTTTGACTTCTTCATTCGACAACCATTAAAACCCTAGCAAAAGAAAAAGTTTGTTTTAGCCTTTACTTATTACAATTTTATTTTACCTATACCCACTCTTATTGTCTTGTTTGATTGTATTTTAACATTTGTATTTGTGTTTTGACTTTTTCTTTCATCGACACTCAAAACCCTAGCAAATTAAGAATATTGTTTAGCATTTACTTATTACAATTTTTTGTTACCTATTTGTGGTGTCATTAAGAAGTTTATTTTTCTGTTAATGTCTTGTTTGATTGGTGATTGTAATTTAACATTTTTTTTTAGAAAAGCACTGTAATATTTATTTGTGGTGTGGTATTTTTGTTGCTTAATGACCTATTAACATTTAATGTTTTTTAAGTAAATAAATGTTGTTTTTTTTACCCACATAAGAAATTTTCAGCAGCATTTATTTTGAAGTTGTTTTTGTGTGGTGGGAATGACTTTTAACATGTAATGGGGCTAAATACATGTAACATAAATTTTTTTTATAAACACTAACTTAATGTTTAATTTTTTAATATATAATCAGCAATTTAATGGTAGTTTGAATGAGTTCTAGTACTCCATTGGGTACACATTTTTTTATTTAACTATAATTACCAAAAAATCACCAAAAAATCATATGTATTAATGGTAGTTTGAATGAGTCGTCCATTGGGTACACTAATTTAATATATAATCACCAAAAAATCATATGTATTTAATGGTAGTTTGAATGAGTTCTAGTACTCCATTGGGTACACTAATTTAATATATAATCACCAAAAAATCATAAAACCTATGGAGTCAGTACGTAGTTAAATGTATCTACATATGTATTAATGGTAGTTTGAATGAGTCGTCCATTGGGTACACATTTTTTTCCTTTCTAATATTTATTTAACTATAATTATACATAAATTTAACTAAATTGCAGGTGTAGATACAGTCATAAGTGAAAGTAGTGTCCGCGTTTGTCTAACAAGTTCTAGTACTCGTTAATAACTTCTGTTACATGAGTTTACATAACTTTACTGAACATTACACGTCTAATACATATAACAACAAATGAAATGAATGCGCATTATTAATAAAAGCAGAATTTAAAGTAATTTAATTTGAATGTAATTAAACATAAATCAAAGCAACATGTAATTTCATCTTACGATTGAAATAAAAATTGTTCCTTTACTTTATTAAGTACGCTATTAAATTTAATTACATACAAATACAACAAACATTTCAAGAATTACTATAGTATAGAATTTCATTAACCAAAATAACCTGTACATTAAAATTTGAAACACTATCAACAAATAACATGTACATAACAAAAAAAAAATCCATAGTTCCAGAGAATGAAATGAATTACCAACTTCAAAAAAAATAAACCATATCATACAGAAAATGATGATTTAGTACAAAGTGAGAAGCATACTATGCATACAACGCATATATAGTGTAGTCCATTAGAGTCTTCAATTTCAATTACTACACTTTAACATTATTCTCAATTTCATTTAACAACAAACATTCATTAACACAAACATACACGGGTCGTTTTATATAAAAAAGCAAGGTTTGAACTGTTGTAATACTTACTTTAGACATGTGCAGATCTTTGCTAGCAAACATTACAAAGTATAGAATAATTCCAAATATTAAACAAGGATAACATATTTTAAGAACGGAATTTTTCTTTTTTTACGTAATGTGTAGTAACTAAATCACTTACCGAATTGTTGCCTCCTCCATTTTCTTTATGTAGGACAATGAATCCTCACTTTCTTATGAAAGGTTTCCTTTACCTACACACAAAAAGTATAATCTATTAACCAATGTTTCGTCTAAAATGTCACCGTCCCAATATTTACAAACAAAACATCACATAACAATAGATGGAAAGGGAATTTTGTGGTTGTACAATTTCATAAAAATTATAAAAATTGAATTTCAGTTGGATGTCAATTTCATAATTCTGTGGGTTACCTTTGGGTGGTGGTTAACTATTCACATACATACTTACAGATTAATTGTTAACAATTCTGTTTAAGGTTTATTACAGAAACAATGGGTTCTATAAATTTTGGCATTTGAAAACAAACACACACCCACCTAAAATGAGCTACATTATCTTGGGTTACCAGACACATGTGGTTAAATGTAAATACAAATTCATAAATACTTTTTCACCTTAATCCTACGATCAACTACATTTTATTTGTTACCGGTAACATTTGGTTTACATGTAAATACACATTCTTACATACTTGTCCACCTACTCTTACATAATAGTTTAACTTACGACCCCAAGTAATACCAACTTCATAGATCTGCATTTTTTCAGTGACCACCTACATGTGGTTACATGTAGATATACATTCTTACATACTTGTCCACATTTACAACCAAAATTAATAACACAAGTTCGTGTACTTTACAGTATCTAACAGGACTAATTACTTTGGACCTGCATTTTTAATTTAACCAGCTACGATTTACAGTTGACTACCTATGTAACAGAATGTAACATACGTATGTAACTTAACAGGCCACTTATGTAACAGTATGTAACTTAACCGGCTACGATTTACTACTTATTGTTGACCTGCATTTTTAACACTATGTAACAGGACTACTTACTGTTGACCTGCATTTTTAACTTAATCGCCTACGATTTTATAGTTGACTACTTATGTAACACTATGTAACATAAGTATGTAACTTAACCGGCTACGTATGTAACAGTATCTAACTTATCCGGATACGATTTACTACTTACTGTTGACCTTCATTTTCAACATTTTTTAACAGGACTAGTTACTGTTTACCATTATTCTACAACTTAATGTTGTGCCTGTACCCAACAGTATGTAACGGTACGTAACAAAACCCGCTACGATTAAGAGTCTAACAAATTAAAATTAAAACAGATAATAGTACGTTTAATGACCTGCATTTCTTATGTTAGTAATAGAACAGTTTCTAATGTAAATACAAATTCGTACATACTTGTCCACGTACTACTACACAACATTGCAACAACCAATATGTAACAAGAATAGTGACTTCTAACAAAACAGGAATCGATATTCAGTCTAAGTAGTTTAACTTCCAACCAAAAGTAATACCTAAAATTCTTAATTGGAAATTTTTAGTTCATGAATAACCAAAGATATGCTTATCTACCATAATTACATTACCAACAATATGTTTTATCACTTTTATCCTTGTTGTTCCCCTACTTTTAACATCCCTGTAAACAAAACTACTCTTAAAACCAAGCAGAAACTAGATTCATAGCTAAGGTAAGTAACAATGGCCGAAATTGAATCTTCCCTAAGCTAACACTTTTCCTCAATTTCATTACAAGAATCAATGACCCATTAAACCAAATACGAAAACACATTTTCTAAAGTTTGCAGAAATTCAAACAACAACATCAAAGAGAAATAATATATACCGTCGGAGGTTTTGGATGAAAAGAACACGAAATTGACCAAATGTCACGAAATTATTTACAAAAGTACAATTATGAGTTCAATTTTTCAAAGTCCTTCTGTTCTCAAATTAAAATACGTACCTTTTTTCGTCCCCTTGTTCTTCTTCTCATACACAATGGAAATTCCCTTCGTTTTCACTAATGTCTGTGGATTTTAGGAACACGCTACCAAGGAACCGCAGAAACGATTTATGGGTTGTTTCGTATGCAATGCTTTCACTCGATTTGAAGATAAACCCAAATCGATTCTCAATTTCGAACTTCGAAAACCTTCCGGTCGATTTTTTAAGGAAGAAGAGACAAACGAATCACAGACCGACCACGGATTTTCTTCGCACACTTCACTTCTCTCGCATTCTCATGACTCAATTTTGATTTGTTTGGAGGTTATGGAACATTTCTATGGTTTCCCTGCTTACAGTTCGGAAGAAATTTGAAATGGGGGTGGTTGGGGAAGATTGAGTGATTTGACATTTGCTTCTGGAGCACATTACCTTTGGTACGGTTGGGTGGGTTCAAGGCATAAGCCAAATTACGTACATACCCTTCAAAGAAGAATTGACACCTGCAACATATATTTATTTAATTACAAATAATCAGGACCCTTAGATCAAAACTACCTTTTCAGATCAACGGTACCAGGATGGGTTAAAGGGTTTTGACATAAAGGAGGGGTTCTCAAATTAACCCCACCCTATATATATATATATATATATGTTAGCTATTTGAGGTTGTAGTTTTTAGGTACAAAAATGAGCTAATTTGAAAAACACAACTCCAAATGGTTTAAGAGTATAAATCATAACTTACTCATCCACAAAAACATTTTATATCTCAAGTTTTCAAGAACATATTACATCTCTATCCACAAATCTATCTTTATTTCAAACAAATAAACTTTTTTTTTATCACTTTCACATATTTTTCTCTATTTTTTCACTCACAAAAAGTATTAAAAAATGAATATCCAAATATTGGGATTATTGTAGCTTTTTTTTAATTATTTGAGGATGTAGATGGGGTTGTCGAACCTTATGTGAGTAACTTTATATGGTTTTTCATGGTTTTCCCATATAATTAAGAGATGTAGGCTGCGAGTTCCAATATGTAATCTATAATTTTCAATGTATTCAACCAGCAATACTACAAATACAAATCAAGGGTTATTGGATTTTAATAATCCCAATATTTATATATTGGTCGGGATTAATCTCAACTTAGCAAATGTTTACGGACATTCCTAACTTTGAGCTTATTTTCCTGCAACGAGCTCTTACTAATTGAGAGTTAACATTGTTAGTTCTTTGATGATGTGGACTACTTATGTAGCCAAAACACAAAGCAGAAAGTTGAAATCAACTGTCGGGGCCGTCAATCTGAAATTTCTGCAACCTAAAACTCGTCAATCTTCACCTTCTGATTTAAACAACTTGACTCGTTAAAGGTAGATTTCAAGTGATAATAGATGCTAGACGCTAAAAAAAGGACCTAGTAGAGGTTGGCCGGCGACAGAATTGAAAAATTGCTCAAAGTTAGTCTCATTTCATCAAAAAAACTAACGAGCGTTAACTCTCAGTTAGTAAAGGATTGTTGAAGAAAAATAAGTTTAAAGTTAGGAATGTCTGTAAACATTTCCCGAGTTGGGATTAATCTAGATCAATAAATGAAAATTGAGATTATTAAAATCTAATAACTCATAAATCAATTATAACATTTAAAACAATAACTGATCGTACATAAGTTTGATGAACTCCATTTCAATTGATTTGTGCTGTTCATTTTTCTTGGTTGCTTTTTTTTTTTATTTTTTATTATGAAAATGAAAATTAAATATTGTATTTTTTTGTTTCTTTTTAATTTAATATATAATTAAAAGCTTGTAAACTGATTTATAATTTATTGTTTTTACCCAAATCAGCGTTATACTTTTTAAAATTTCTAATATACTGTCACGTATTTATGTGTCGAAGCCGTTGGAGAAGTGCAAACGTACACGTATAACGATCCCGACAAGTAGTCATCCCTGTGACTAAGCGCGGGATGGCCTCCTAGTTGCATCCTAAATTATATTTTCTCACTTTAAAAGGATAAGGTGAATTAGTTTTGAAATACATTTAATAACAATAATGTAACGAATCTTCCTTTTTGATAATCATCAAGTTGTTTTTCACTAATATTTCCGGTAAAATAAATCATTTGTGGTTATTTTGATCGCCTCTTCAAGGTAACTTATCTGGAACAAACTACGATTTATTTGATTCCTTTGTTAGAAAGGTTTGTATCTCTCTAAATATTATCATACATAAACCTACTCAAACACAACCTATTCAAGAAAACTAACCATAGGATATGAAAACACTTGCACTGATCCTATGTATAGCTTTGGATTCTTCTAGTTTCACGCTAAGGGATGACTGTGATTCCCCACTTGGAAGCATATTTAATGAGCTCTTTCATCTCGTCCTCGCTGATAAAACCATCGCCATTAGCATCAACATGACGTATTGCACGCCAAGCTCTGAAGCTTGCAAGACTCATATAATATTTCTTCAAGCCCAATTTCAATTCCTTCCGACTGATCTTGCCGTCTCCATTGGTGTCGAATGATCTAAAAATATCTTTAAGCTCTTTTTCAGTCACGACCCCATTAGAAAGTGTCCAAGACCACCCTTTTCTCATTCTCTATAACTTTATCAAGGGGAAAGAACAGTTGTTTTAGAAAGATGGATGCAGTTTATGTTGCTAGTAATCATCAAATACACACACACATATATATATATTGATGCAAAAGCACTTTGTCAAACCGTCTTGATCTTAGCTTACTTTTTTTTCCTAATTTTATAAATTGGCTGTTATACCAAGCTAAGTATCGAATCTTATATGTAATATATGTTTGGTGGCTGGTATTTTGGATAATTTCTTTTGGTGTACATATTTTCAAAAGATTATCATAGAAACCAGTGAAAGAATGATTTGAACCTGACCTCTATTAGAAAGGAATTAAGTACTTACAACATCAAGATGTTATAAAAGAAGACCATTGAAGCATGATTCGAACTTACGACCTCTCTTGACTTGTATCACACTACAAGAAAGAGTGACATTCAATGGTTCTTAACACAAGAGATCCCAAACAATATATTTTGGATAATTAACAATGTTTTTTATACGATATACTAGTTTATAAACCCGTGTGTTACACGGGTTGAATTATGATATTAAATTAATAGTTAGTATCTAATATTTAGAAATTATATTATTATATTAAGATAAATATGATTCGAATTACGTATAATCAACTACCTAAGTAATAATGTAATTACATTATTTTTAAGCTTTCCTTTTGTTTATTTTTAAAGAAATTGTATTTTTTAAATAAAAATATGTTTTATAATTTGAAAAAGAATATAAATAAGTCATTTAGCATTTAATGTGATTATTAAATAGTTAACTTTTTATGCTAGTGACATGTAATATGGATGGTGTAAGAAGATAACATGTGGTAATGATTGTGTGAGAAATTAATATGTGACAATTTTATTTTGATTTTTTAGTATAGATATATATAGATTGTAACTTTAACCTAACTAAAAAACGTTGTTGAGTTTTTTTTTTTGACCAGAGCAGACGCTTAAGAAAGAGAATCGCCGTCTAAAGTACATTTAGAGCCATGTGATTGTTTAGTGATTATAAAAAAATAATATATTTCCAAATTATTATTATAAATTTTTTAGCTTCTTAAGTGGCTTAGTGCCTAATAAATATAGCATGGAGATTCTTATTCGATTACCTTGAATGATTAATAATTCTGATAAAGTGTTCATTAATGGTATCAAACTCTAGTTTCTAGTTATACTTTTAGAAAACTTCACGGTAACGTTGGATTATTAACTACGCATACAAACTATGTAAGAACAATAGTAGCTAGGGTAATATGGCAGCGGAAAGTATAAACAACTTCACATTTGAAATTAGTTTATAACTTGTTTAGAAACCCTAAATTAAACCATTTGATCAATACCACTACAAGAAAAATGGTTTTTTGTGTCGATGTTTTTTGCGGCGATACTCATTTCGTCGCAAAAAACACACTAAACGACAAAAATAATCACCTTTTTGACTTTTCAAGCTAAGTACACCTTTTGCGGCGATCAAGTCGTCACAAAAGATATTTTCAATTTTTTTTATTTTTTTCTAAATTCTCTTTTAGGGGGTAAAACTTCCCGCTAATTTATTTGCGGCGATCTTGTCGTCGCAAAAAAGTTTTTTATTTTTTTAATTTTTAATCCTATTTAATTTATTTTACTTTTTGTTTTTTGCGGCGATTTTTCGTCGCAAAAAAGTAAATATCGCCGCAAAAAAGTTGTGAACTTTATGAAAAAGGGGATTCCAGATCTGTTCCCCGTTTACACACAAAACACCAATCCACCACCAGATCCGCGACACCAGATCCGCGACCAACACCGCTGCTCCTCTCCCACCGCCACCACCACCGCCACTGCCACCGCCGTTGCTCTCCCACCGCCACCACCACCGCCATCTGCCACCGCCACCCGCCGTCGGCCATCTGCCACCCGCTGTTCCCCATTGTCGCCTGTCACCACCACCACGCCGTCACCACCACCGCGCGCCACCTGCTCCACCGCCGCTTCACCAATGTATAAGATCTGTTCCCAATTTTACGTTTTGTATTTATTTGGTATACAAATACATATTAGAATGTATGTATATGTGTGTATGGATGTATATATGTATATTTGTGTATGGATTTGTGTATGTATAATAGAATGTATGTATATTTGTGTATGGATGTATCTGTTCCCAATTCTTATTTGTTATACAAATATATTTCTGGATATATAAAATGGATTAATATGTATATTTGTGTATATGTATATGGGTATTTGTGTATGAATATGTATGTGTATATATTAGAATGTATGTATATGTGTGTATGAATGTATATGGGTATTGAGATTAAAATGAATATATATTTGTGTATGAATGTATATGGGTATTGAGATTAAAATGGATTTATATGTATATTTGTGTATGAATGTATATGGGTATTTGTGTATGAATGTATATGGGTATTTGTGTATGAATGTGTATGTGTATATATTGGAATGTATGTAAATGTGTGTATGGATGTATATATGTATTTATGTATGGATATATATGTGCATGTGTATGGATGTATATATGTATGGATGTATATGTGTATTTATGTATGGATGTATATGTGTATGCGTATATGTATTTTCAATTGTGATTAAAATAGATGTATATGCGTATTTGTGTATGGATGTATATGTGTATGTGTGTATGTATGTTAAATTGTGATTAAAATGGATGTATATGTGTATTTATGTATGAGCTGTTTAAGGGTTCTGATGAAACTGGGAGTGCCATATTAGCATACCGCCGCTTCTATACCGATTCAAGCGGTAATTTCTATCAGCCTGAACCCGCTGCATACTATGTAAGTAATGTACACATCTTAAAATTTTATAAAAATAAAGTAATGTATAACATCACCATATATGTAACATTGTTTATTGTTTTTTGTAAACTATACAGGAGCAAATGGTCGCGCTTCAACAACACCCTGAAATGTCAGAGAAGCAGATCATGCGGCAGGTCTTGGGGGAGCGACCGGGTGGGAACGTGACATCGGTCCAATACCGAGCGTGCCTTCACAACCCCCACCTCCACCTCATAGAACAGATCAGCGGATGTTCTCACAATCTGAGGTTGAGGAGATGATAGCAGCGAGAGTGGCAAGTGAGCAACAACAATGGCAGTCACAGATGATGGTTAATATGATGTCTAATATGCAAAGTCAAATCCAAAGTCAAGTCCAGAGCGCGTTGAAGAGAAGTGGTCATTCTCAACCAAATGATGAAGATGAAGATGATGAAGACGATAAAGGTGGGTCGTCATAAAATGTTCACTTTGAGGTTGTTATGAATATTTTTAAACATTTTAGGGGCTGTTTGGTAGCCTCTTAATGGTTCCATTAAGAGGCTACCTCTGAACCGTTAAGAGGCAGGAGTGTTTGTTTCGAAAAAAATGGGCCTCTTAACTGAACCATTCAGTGCTGAATGGTTCAGCTCTAAAATCACGCTGAATGAACTTCTAGACCCAAATACCCTCCGAACTCACAAAACCTCATCTTCGATCTTCATCTTCCTCGCTCATCTCCCTCCCTCACCTTCGATCTTCATCCTCATCTTCGGTCTTCATCTTCCACAGCCGACGACCCTTCGACCTCCGACCACAGCCGATTCACCTTCGACCTCCGACCACAGCCGATTCACCTTCGACCCTTCATCCTCATCTTCGGTCTTCATCTTCGAACTCACAAAACCTCATCTCCGCGCGATTCACCTTCGACCTCCGACCAGGTGAATGCATGAAGTAATCGCAATATTGCAGCCTCCAACCCACCGTCGCCGCCCTAAAACCCTACCGGAGATGGCCGGCGTAGCACCAAAGAAGAAGCAGAGAAAGAGGAGCTCAGCCCGAGGAAACGCCGGAAACCTAGAACGGCTTGACTCACTCCGATGGACCTCTTCTCTTCCCGACGCCGATGACGACCCATTCTCTGCGTTCGCCGGCTTAAATGACTTCGAAGGAGGTTCCTATCAACTCCACCATCAACCTGATCCTTAATTTCAATAAATTTTTCCAACTTGTTTTCCTGATATTTTAGGGTTTATCGTTTTCCAGCTCAACATTTAGTCCATTTCAGCTTCATACTTGAACACAATGAGTGATTGAATATAATAGAGTTTTAGGATTTTCTGTTACTTGAATTCTGTTCGTTTTCTTTGTAAAAATATAAAAATAAAAGAAGCTGTTGTTGTGTTGTTGATATATTACATTTTAGGCATCAAGTCAATTTCATCTGAATGTATTATAGAAAGCAACGAGAATGGAATTGGATGAAATTTTGGCTTAGGTTACACCCTTACATTCTTTAAAGGTTTTGTTCTTTAAACAAGACTTATGTTGCCTGATGAATAAATTGGATATACATGATGGTTTATTGATGAGTTGATTGGAGCTACGTAAATGAACAAAGATTTTGGGAGTGTTTTAGTTAAATCTTCTGCTTTGTTGCTGCAGGTGTTTTGTCTCTTGAAGAGATTGATGAATCGAAGTATGGATTGGAGCTTCCTAAAGTAATTCAGAAAGGAGGGAAGAAACAGAAGAAACAAACAAAACGGAAACGGGAAGAAAGTAATGGTGATGAAGCTACAGGTGAGGAGGACACAGATGGTGAGACTGTAAAGGAGGTTAAAAAGGAGAAGAAGAAAAAGAAGAAGAAGGCGGCTTAGCGGAGGAAATTTATTTTAATTCATGGTTACCAAATTAGGTATGTTTTAGCAATGCAAGCATATTCAATTGTAGTTTTTGTTTATGTATTTGTTGATGCATATGAGATTAGAGAAGAATTTGATGGCAAGTTTTCTAATACAGATTGACTGTTGTTGATTGTAATCATCAGTTCATCACAATACGCAAATTAGGCGGCTTAGCGGAGGAAATTCAAAGGTCTCAACCGCCTGTAGAACTTTGGAGGAAGTTTATATATTGCACATCACTGACTGGCTCTGTTATAGGGACGGTAGACCATATTGCTTGTTTCGCCGTTCATAACTTTATACGGAAATGCAACATTCATGATCAGTTGTTTATGGCATTCGACGAGAACACATTGTTTGCAGAAGCACAAGGTGGTAACAATGATGATCAGTTTGTTAATTATATGAATAATTTGCGTGATGAGATAGCTAGTCAATTAGTTTCAATTGATTAATATTTGAATTACTTTGTAATTGGATATTAGTATGTTGTATTTGAAATATTTGAGTTTGAATTTTAATATATTGTATTTTGTTAACCTATTGATCATTCACGTACAGTCATTCAGACATCTAACCAAACAGATACATTTTATTCAGCCCAAAATAATTCAGAGGGGTAAAATTGTCATTTTGTACAGTCATTTAGAGATTCAACCAAACAGCACATTTGGTTCAGCACTTACTGGTTCAGAGCCTCTTAACCATTCAGACCTCTTAACCATTCAGCACTTAATGATTCAGATCTTACCAAACAGCCCCTTAGAACATTGTGTTTGTATGATATTTAACTTGTTAACTTTAAATAATATTTTGTTTATATGTAATGATTTTGTATTTGGGAATGGTATTAGCGATTTCAAAAGCAGGTATGGTACCCAGGCGGATCTGGGTGGATTGCTGCAAATGCAGAAATTTTTTTTTTAAAAAATGACCTTTTTTGCGGCGATATTTCGTCGCAAAAAATATTTTACCAAGTTAAAAATTTCGCCGCAGAAAAGTATCTGGTCAAAAACTTTGCGGCGATATATCGCCGCAAATAATAACCAATCGCCGCAAAAACGTTCGTCGCAAAAAAGAAAAATTTAATTTCCCTTTTTTTAAATGCTGTGGACCCCACATAAATATGTCGTCGCAAATATCGCCGCAAAAAGTTTTTTGCGACCACTTTATTACGGCGAACGGATAGCGGCGAAAATTTCGTCGCAAAAAACATATTGCGACGAAAATGGGGGGCTTTTGCGACGACCTATATCGCCGCAAAATCTCTTAATTCTTGTAGTGTACAAAGCAACAAGGGTAAAGATAAACATATATCTTCAGAGAAACATATACCTTGTACAAAATTAATTCACCTATATGAATATTATATGTGACAACCCTAAAATTTATTTTATTTCATAAGCCGCAGTAATATTATTTTTAGTATGGAAATATATATATGCATGGTTGCATGCATACAAATTAATTGCTAAGGCATACTTAATTAAATTATTTACCTATATATATGTGTATATACCTTATAAAAATATATAAATTGTGTCTTTAGTATGATATATGTTTGAGTATATATGACTATGAATGTACGTATGCATGCTACATGCATGCCTATGTAGTAATAATTTACGTACGCAGGTATATAAATCAACTGTTAATGTGTATATATATATATATATAATTATATGAGCGAAACATATAAGTTGTGTATATATGTTTATGGTAAGTATGTCTATATATATATATATATGGAAACCTTACGTGTGCATGTTTGCATGCATACACATAAATTAATTAGTTATGTGTGCATGTATGTAAGGTACACAAAATCCATACATGCGGATATATATATATATATATATATATATATATATATAAGTTTTGACGTATACATTTACATGTAAGTGGACAATGCTTGGAATACTAATATATATATATATATTAACATATATGTATATAACCTCACTATATATATATATGTTTCGGGTATATATACATATCTACACATCAAAATTAACTAAACTAAATCAAAAACCTATAAACTAAAACCTAAAACATACCAACCCAAACCACCACCCTAATACCCTCGGCCACCATTCAAAAACCACCAACCCCAAAACAACCCTCGGTTATTTCTTGGACACAAAAACCGCCACCATGTTGCCATTATCCATGCATCCATGTTACAAAGTCAAAACCTATGAATCTAGCCCTCCAACACCACACCCTAAACATTCCATTCACATTAGAATGCTCTCAACAATTGCCACCTATCCCCTCTAAACTCTCGGTAACCTCCCCAAAAACCACCACCTTGCATGTAAATTGCCATCTTCTCTCGATCTCTTCCTAAACCGCCACCACATCACCTTCAATTCTTGTTTTCACACTACCAAAAACCGCCACCATACACCACCTAATGCCACCTCCTACCCTAGGAAACCTTAGTCACCACACTTCATAAATGCAACCATGGGACACCTCATGAATCTACACTTACTTACTCACCCAAGCTACCATTAACCGACTCCCTTCACCATAAGAAGCCCTCGGCACTTTCAAGTATCCCCACAACCGCCAAACAACATCCTTGTCTCTCTCTCTCGGATCTTTCCACACATACACCATCACCTTCATTCGATCACCATAGCTACCTTCTACCTCCTTCTTTCCTCGGTTAGAAACAGTAGCATCACCACCAACCTACCCCACAAACTCCCTCACCCTCGGTTACAATACAATAACAACAAGAAAACATCAACAACAACAACCCGACAACCACAACACCAACAATCACAAACCACGTACCACCAGCACCTACCACCACCATCCACGACCTGTACCACCTTGTCTCGGATCCAAGGAGCTGAAACACCATCAAGTTCATCTTCAAAAGGTGATAAAGGTTTTGTTACATATATGTTACAAAACATATATATACATACATATTGATATGTATGTATATAAAAGGCTTAACCACCAAAACCAATTTTGGGAAGCTTTAATCCATAAGTCTTGAGTAATAAGTTTCCAAAACTCAGGAACTTATGATTTAAAAAGACATATTTTAATTTTACAAAATATATATCATAATTATTTAAGAAAAATCAAATAAGTATTAAATGAAAGCAATTATGAGAATAAACATTGAAAAATTCTTGTTTTTATACTGAAATATTAAACTGGAAATTTTGATAAAGTTTTGATAAGTGAAATAATTTATATAAATTATTTTATAATGGAAAATAGAAGAAAATATCAAAAATATAAATAAATTCGAGAAAATTCTGATAAATTTACAGAATGATTCTTTTTAGGTATAAAAGCCTCTGGAATTATTTCAGAATTTTATTCCTTATTATAATAAAGATATGAATTTTCATATATTCTGCAGTAGATAAATCATAATAAATACATAAAGTAAATAATAAATTCTGATAAAATCATAGATGAAATATTAAATCAAGTACTGCAGAAAATATTATTTTCATAATTTTCGTATCAGTATGAGTATTTTTTCTAAATATTTCAATTATTGTAAAAATTCCAGAAACTGATCTGTTAAGATTTGAACTTTGAAATAATTATACGATCTATGGTTTTATATGTAAAACCGTCTGTAAAATTTTAAGAATTTATCAAAAACAGAATCTGTTTTTAATCATTTATGGGAATATTATTGAATTTACAGAAAATAATCTGTTAAGATTTGGATGCTATAAAAATTATTTGATGTTACTGACTTTTTGGAAAAAATTCTATGAATTTTTGAGGATTTAATGGACAGTAGTAAGTATTTTGATGAATTTTGGGAATATTATGGGATTTATGTAAAATAATCTGTTGGGAATTTGATGTTGTAGAAATTATGGGAAGCTACAAACTGTCCAAATTATGTTCTATAAAATTTTGGTGACTTTTGGACATCAGTAGCTATTTTTGTGATTTTTGATAAGTTTGAAATAAATCACAAACTATCATGGATTAAGAATTTTTAGAGGCCCGAAGGTGTTTCTATTAATATTTTACAGTCAATGAAAACCAGAAAATTATTTAAAGTATTGTCTGACACTGTGAACTATCTTGTTAGGTTCAAGTGAAAAGACACGGTGAGTTCATAGCCCCATTTTCAACCGTTTGGTATTCAGTAAAGTTTTGGGGGAAAAAGTATACTGTTTGAGTTGATGTATTATTTTGAAAATATTTTTGTTTGCTTACTGTCATTTACGACACAACCATTAGTTCGAATGAGGAACCGGTCAATAATATTGGTAGCGCTACTTAGGAGAATATTTGCACTAACCGAATGAGGGTTACTGCTATTTTGCTACATCTAACCGAATGGAGGTTAGGATGTAATATTATCTGATTTTATGATTATTTCGTGACAGTATGATTATGTTGTGAGCAGGTTTGGTTGTAATTGATACATCAACAAAATATTTTGTTTGGATTAAACCTATGTTCTCATCAACATTTTGTTGCTGGTTTAGTATACTTTTTCAGAAAACAATGAGTAACACTTTTGACCTTAGCTTTGAAGTGCACAATGGTTGGGGAGAAGTGGTAGGAAGGGTTTGTGTCACACTAAATGTCAACATTGTTGATGGTAGTGTGTATGTTGATGCACACTTCCACCGTATCTGAAGACATGCTGTAGTTTAATGATATAGTAATAAGATTATATCTAATTTTGGAATCTATGTATAAGATGTAATCACGAATATTATGAATAAATGCATGTCCTACTTTCTTGTTTTAAGTCTATGTTTTTAATATTTGTTCCGCTATAGTTAATGTACTCTGATAAAGCAAGTCACACCCAAACCGCATTTCACGCTTCCGCCAGGATGTGACATTATATATCTTCTGGTAACTGTCATTTATTAGAAAACAAGCTCGTATTGTCTAAAAGTAACGAAGATAAGCAAAACTAAAGTTGCATTATTACTACTCAATGTTATAAAGTTCAATTAACACTTTAAAACCAATCAGAACATCACCCAAGTTTTAATCATTTTAAACTTTTATTGAAACATGATTGAAGCCCTTAATGAAAGCCCACTAATTTTCTTATTTAAATCAAATTATAACACATAAATATCAGTCTCAAAGAGATACACAACCGAACCTTTAGATTGGAAGTCACTAGTTTACATATATAGTTACATATTCTTGTATGATCATTTGGCCATTCTTATTTTAAGGCGTTGAGTTGCAGCATCTGATAAATTTCTACGAACTAGGTGTATGTTTGATAATTCTGATTTTTATACGATTAGAAAACAACTATAACAATGAAGTAAGTTATACAAAGTTTAATAAATACATTTAGAAAGAAAAGGAGTCAAATCATTCTTGACTTGGTACCCCGTCCCTGCCTACGAATTTAGGGTTCTATATATGCGACATTAGTCATTATAAACATATGTAAATCACCCTCACAGTCATAGTATGTTGATCATAATGTATGAAAATCCTAAGTGAAATGCAGCAAACGATGGCATACAAATTTCAAACGGTTAAGTTCGAGTTCAAAACCGGAAGGCTTGATTACGGGATGACCCATGGACAACTAATGGTTTTATAAAGTTGACGTCTACCATATATACGTAACTTTGTTGTATAAACTGTAGTCTGATCGTCAATAAGCTTTCTTTTTCGATCAGTTTCATTTTGTAGTCTTGAGTGTAGGGTTGCAAACGAACACGAACAAGGCCTTGTTCGTGTTCGTTCGTTAAGAAATAAACTTGTTCATGAACTGTTCACGAACACTTACCGAACGAGATTTCTTGTTCGTGTTCGTTCATTAAGAAAATGAATATGTTCATGAACTGTTCACGAACACTTACCAAACACAAATGAACACAAACAAAAGCAAACGAACACAAACAATTGTTCATGAACATGACGAACACAAAAAAACTCATAAACACAAACAAATACAAATTATTATATATTTATTTTAGAATAAAATTTATATTTTTTATTACAAACATTACACAAAATCAATAAAAATAATAAGTAGTTAACATAAATACCAAAAAATACTTGATATAATAGTTATAAAAATAACTGACACATTAATTAAGAATATAAACGAACACCTTAACGAACATAAACGAACACATTATCGAACGTTCACAAACGAACATTAAGGAACATAAACGAACATAAACGAACACATTATCGAACGTTCACGAACATAAATGAACGAACGCGCCTTGTGTTCATGTTCGTTCGTTTAACTAAACGAACGGAATTTTCTTGTTCATGTTCGTTCATTTACTAAACGAACGAACATAAACGAACTTCCCGTAGAACGGTTCACGAACTGTTCGCTGAACGTTCAGTTCGTTTGCAGTGCTACTTGAGTGTGTAATTTTACCTATATCTGCTTGCTTGCTTGATCTGAAGTACTTTGTGTCTTTGTCTTTGTTTGCTTTTAAGTATATGCCCCTGTTTGAAACGACTGAAAGTAATACATTAAAGTTTCAAAAAGGATATAATCTTTAGCTCGTGGGGTCGAAAATCCATTTTGGCCAAGTGGAGTGCAGTGTGCCTTTGCGCAGGTGTAAATATATGCTTTTGAACATATATTATGCTAGGATAACATTCCTTTCTTTTTTTGAACGGCTAAATTGGAATCACTCACGGATAACTAGAGTATCATCGTGCAACTAGTGTTACCACGCGATCATATTGCACCACCAAGTCATCAATTCAGGAGGAAACTCATAATTATGAGAAAGCCCCCCTTTTGTGAGATTCGAACCCATGACCTAATAGGTCATAAGTCTTATCCCACCACCAAGATGCCGCTGGGCTATAATGGCTTTGGCGATAACATTCCTTCCTAAATTACATTTCCCTTTGAACAATCTAGTGAATTATATTCTGAGTTATCTATAAATCTGTAATAATATAACATATCTCCTCTTCTGATAATATCTGAAATTTGAATATATCCATTTGTCATTCTTCAGTAATATTAACATGTTGGCGAAATTAATTACTGGTTTAGGTTAACCTTTTCAAACGGAATTTACTTTGTCGTTATAATAATAAATCATCCGTTGATTCGGTATTAATATTGTCACAAGTTTACGGGTTCTCATGACATGAAAGAAAACATATAAAGAAAACTAGCAAGATTTATATTACATAGATCACAGTGGTCTTTAACAGGGTGCACTACTTCCTAGCTAAATACACACTTCTTTAAAAATGTGCACTACTTCCTAGCTAAATACACACTTCTTTAAAAACCAACTATGAGTAATGAAAACACTTGCACACACCCGGCCTATGTATATATATCTATGGATTCTTGTTGTTTCATGCTAAGGAATGACTGTAAGTCCCCACTTGGAAGCATATTTAGTGAGCTCATCTATCTCGTCCTCACCGATCAGACCATCACCATTAGCATCAACATGGCGTATTGCACGCCAAGCTTTAAAGCCTGCAAAACGCATTTTATATCTTTTCAAGCCCAACTTTAATTCCTTTCGAGTGAGCTTGCCGTCTCCATCAGTGTCGAATGATCTGAAAATATCTTTCAGCTCGCTTTCTGTCACGACCCCGTAAAAGTATCTCCAACACCACCACTTTCTCATTCTCTATAAATTATCAAGGGGAAAGAACAGATGTATTAGAAAGATGGATGTAGTGTATGCTGCTAGTAATCATCAAGTGTATACACATATATATATTGGAGCACCAGCACTTTTCTAACCTTCTTGGTCCCTATTTTTTTTCCTTATTTTTATAAATTGGATGTTAAACCAAGCTAAGAATCGGATATTAGAATCTTGTATATATTATATGTTTAGTGACTGGTGTAACATAATTTCATTTGGTGTACATAAGATTGGTGGATAGGTGAGTTTAAAAAGATTATCATAGAATTAAACCGTTGAAAGAATGATTCAAACCTGATCGATAGAAATTAAGGAATGAAATGCTTTTAACATTAAGTTATGACAGAAGACCATTGAAGCGGGATTCGAACAACCTCGGTAAACTTGTACCGTGCTGCAAGAGAAGAGTGAAATTCAATGGTTCTTAACACAAGAGATGAAAGCCATCATGAAACCCAAACAAATTCGATAAATAATAATTAACGTTCATTATTTGATATATGTTGTAACTTCAACCTGACTCGAAAACGTCGATAAGTTTATTCTGTCTGGAATAGACTCTTAAAAAAGGGAATCACTGCTCTAAAGTACATATAATTCCATGTAATTGTTTAGGAATTAAAAAGGAAAAAAAAGATATGTTTCCACATTGTTATTATAGTTATTTTAGCTTCTTAAGTGGCTTAGTGCCTAATAAGTATGGATGCAGATTCTAATTATACGATAACCTAAAATATTTAATAACTTTGATATAAAGTGTTTATAAGTGGCCGGTATCAAACTCTAGGTATCATTTTAGAAAATTCACAGTAACGTACGTTAGATTATTAACTATGCATACAAACTATGTAAAAACAATATAACAGTAAGGTAATATGACAGCGGGAAGTAGAAAGAACTTAACATTTGAAATATTTTTAAAACTTGTTTAGAAACCCTAAATTAAAAATGATCAAAACAAGCGACAAGGGTAAAGATAAGAATATACCTCTCAGAGAAACATATATATTGCACAAAATCAATTCATCTATATGAAATTTAGACATCTTCTAGTCATTTATCACAAAGAAAGGTCGTATCTTCTAAAAATAACTAAGATAATTAAAACTAAAGTTGCACTATAATTATCGATGTTATAAACCAATCAGAACGTCACCCAAGTTTTAATCATTTTAATTTAATTGAAACATCGAAGTACCTAATGAAAACCACTAATTGCCTTATTTAAAACAAACTATATATAACGAATAAATATCAATATCAAAGAGATACCACAATCGAACCTTTAGATTGGAAGAGTTAATTACTAGCTTACATAGTTACATATTCAATACGTGTATAATCATTTTGTCATTCTTATTTCAAGGCGTTGAGTTGCAACATGCGATAAACTTCTGATGGGCTAGGCCGGTGACATTTGAGTCTTCTGATTTTTCTATTACGGTTAAAAATAATTCTAATATTGAAGAAAATAATACAAAGTTTGATAAATAGATTTAGAAAGAAAAAAAAAAGTCAAATCATTCTTGACTAGCTACCCCTACCTACAAACTTAGGGTTCGATGGTGACATTAGTCATGAACATATATAACTTACCCTCATAATCAGAACATGTTCGTAACGTAAGAAAATTCTAAGTGAAATGAACCAAATGACGGCACACAAATTTCAAATGGTTAAGTTCGAGTTAAGAGCTGAAAGGCTTATGGGATGAGCCATGGACCACTAATGGTTTATAAAGTTGACTTCTGTTATGTTTAACTTTGCTTTATAGAGTGTAGTTTATAAATCGTCAATAAGCTTTCTTTCTTGGTTTCATTCTATAGTGTTGAGTGTGTAATTTTACCTTTATTTGCTAGCTTTAAATTCTTTGTTTGCTTTTAATTAAGTATATGCCCTTGTTTGAGACGACAGAAAGTAATATATTAAATTTCTTAAAAGGATATAATCTTTAGTACGTTCATGGTGATCGAAAATCCATTTTGGCCAAGTGGAATGCCTTTGTAGTATGTGTTAATTTATGCTTTTGAATATATCTATGCAAGGATAGCATTGCATCCTTCCCTTGCTTTGAAAGGATCAGGTGAATTACTTTTGAGTCACATATAATAATAATAAAGCGGTGGGGCCAAACAACATACCGATTGAAGTGTGAAAATGTCTGGGAGATGGGGGTCTCCAATGACTAATCAACACTATCTTTAAGACAGGAAAGATGCCAGAACAGTGGAGAACCAGCGTCATAGTCCCAATATATAAGAAAAACGGAGATGTTCAATGTTGCAAAAACTACAGGAGAATAAAGCTATTGAGTAACACGATGAAATTATGGGAAAAGAGTTATTGACACGAGAATTAGACGGGAAACTCAGATAGAGATAAACCAATTTGGATTTATGCCAGGACGCTCTACAACAGAAGCCATACACGTCATAAGGAGGATAATGGAGAAATATAGAGAAAAGAAAAAGGACCTCCATATGATATTCATCGACTTAAAAAAGGCCTATGACAGTGTTCCGCGTCAACTAATTTGGAAAAGTCTACGACTTAGAAGGGTACCAGAGAGGTATATCAAAATAATCAAGGATATGTATGACGGGGCAAAAATGTGTGTACGAGCACCGGTCGGAGACACAGACCCCTTCCCAGTGGAAGTGGGACTCCACCAAGGATCGGCACTGAGCCCATTTCTCTTCACAGTAGTGTTGGATGAGATGACAAAGTCTATACAACAGCCAATTCCGTGGTGCATGCTTTTTGCGGATGATATTGTCTTAATATTAGAATCTAAAATGGTGCTTAATGAAAAGTTAGAACGGTGGAGGGCAGTACTAGAGCACGGAGGCTTAAGGATAAGTCGCTCTAAGACAGAATACATGCATTGTAACTTTAGTGGTGAGGCTGAAGAGGAAACACAAATCAGTATCCAGGGTATGGCGGTCCCACAAACGTCTAGGTTCAAATACCTGGGCTCGTACCTGCAGGAGGACGGAGAGATACACAGCAATGTAGCTCACCGTGTTCAAGCAGGATGGTGCAAGTGGAGAGCAGCATCAGGGATTTTATGTTATAAGAGGTTTCCTGTAACATCCTGTATTTTTCATTTTATTTATGCCATTTTATAGCATCATTATTAATTTTTTTTATTATAATAGATAATAATAATAATAATAATAATAATAATAATAATAATAATAATAATGATAATAATAAAAATAAAAATAATAATAATAATAAAAATAAAAAAATAATAATAATAAAAATAATAATAATAATAATAATAATAATAATAATAATAATAATAATATAATGTTAATAATAATAATAACAATAATAAAACTTAGAATTAAAGTACAGGGGGTTGTTTGTCATTTTGAAAACTTTAAAGGAAAGTTTAAAACACAAAATAAAAACATTTAAAGTACAGGGGCCATTTGTGTAATTTCCCAAACCACCCCCTGTTACCCCGTGTTTCCGGCTGCCGGCTCCGGCGAGCTCCGGCCGAGCTCCGGCAAGCCTCCAAACCCCATTTTACAACCGATTTGACCCAATTAAACCGCCCCTCACCTTCGACTATGGGTTTCGAACCCGAACCAACTCCAAAATCAAGATTCCCGCTCGAAACCTTTCCAAATCAAAAACCGAATCAAAGTTTTAAAAATTTCGAATCAAATCATGTTTAATTTCACAAATTAAACCAAATCAATCACACCTAAAGCTAATACGCGGTTTAACAAATCAATCCATCCCCTAATCACGCGTCACAACAACTCGAATCTCTCAATTTTAGTAAACCCGAACGCGTTTTCAAAATCGAATGGGTTATGCTCGAACCTGTTAAATCAAGTCTATAAATTATGGGCTTTCGATCCATTTTGAAGTTCTTGAACTCCCTGAAACCTCAATTTCACCATAAACCTCTCGAATCAAAAGCCCCAAATTCAAGAACACCCGAAACCTAAACCGCACTCGAAACCATCTTTTATCTCATCAAAACAGGTAATCCAAACCTGTATTCTACTCGTTTTTGATCAAGGATCAAAAGCCCTATGACGATCTAAGTGATTAACACCGAATCGAGGGTCAATTTTGATCCGGTTGAACCTAGGGTTCATAAGAAAAGGGGGAAACCTGGGCGACTTGTGTTTAAGTTTAAAACAAACCAATGTGAACCACGGCCACGGCCCTGGTTCACTGGTTCCTGCGTCCCTTGTTCACAGGGAGGCCCCGGGTTCGACCCCGGGCAGCCCCCTCCCCTGTTTTTTTTTCGATTTTTTTTCTTTTCTTTATTTCTTTTTAATTATTAAACCTTTTTAAATTCTGAAAATTTCTAAAATTAATTTCATAAAATGCAGATTATTTTGTTTACTTTTGTTTAATTAGTTTGGGACTAAAATAATTTTTATAAAATACTTTTGTATTTATAAATACATTATTTTAGTTTTAAAAATACAAAAGAAATGAGTAAACATAATACTTGTATATGTATATATATATTTTTAAATAATTAAATGGTTTAGTTATTTAACCTATATATATATATATATATATTTATATATTGATCCTTTAGTAATTAAATCACTTATTATGATTATACAATGTTATAATTGTTTAGTATATATATTTATACATATATATTCAAACAATTTAATTGTTTAGTTATTTATATATATATATATATATATATATATTTATACATAGTTCTTTTAATAGCTAAATCATTTATATTGATTATTACACACAATATTATAATTGTTTAGTATATATATTTATATGTATATTCAAACAATTAAATTGTTTAATTACTTATACCTATAAATATATATATATTTATATAGTTCCTTATAATAGCTAAATCACTATTATATACAATCCTTATAAACCAGTTTAACGTACAAGTTAATCAAGTTTTATTTATTAATTCTCTTACGCGCTAACAATTGATTATACCAAGTATAATCCATTCGTTCCATTAAACCGATCACGTTATTAACAAGTAATAAATACGGATAATTATTAGACCTACAATTAATCATCGAACAAATTATAACGCGCTACTTTA
Source organism: Flaveria linearis (assembly GCA_024085815.1). Lineage (NCBI taxonomy): Eukaryota > Viridiplantae > Streptophyta > Magnoliopsida > Asterales > Asteraceae > Flaveria > Flaveria linearis. The sequence goes on from CM044002.1 coordinate 12,930,060, forward strand.
TTTCGTTTAGGTGCGTTGTGACGTTTGTGTTGGAAATCTTATTCGTGGTTTTCTTATTACATCTACAAGTCTCCTTTATTAAACATGTGAGTTCTTATGCCCGCTTTATGATTATTTCACGTCTTTCGGGGTGAAACATGTTGCTTATACAAACTTACACATACACGCTTTGATACTTATTACACACGTGCAATTCTTTACATAGTCGTGGTTGTTGGATATGTTCAGTATTATATGAGATGTGACATACGTGTGCAATCATTAACTATTGCTAGCCTAGCGAAGTCTTAGATCTTTGGGCCTGACAAGCCTATTTGGTGCTAAAGTCGATGTATTGCCGACTCCTAGGAGCCGTATGCTTGTGCACTAGGGAACCAAATACACTTAGCTAATCATGCTTATTCATATTATTCAGTCGAGGCTTGATTGTAACTATGCATGTTCTATATACTTGCTATCTTGTGACCATTGACTAGAATTGCCACATTTTGTATACTTATTGTATTTAAAACCATGAGAATTCACCAACTAGTTAGTTGACTTTATTTTCAACATGTTTCAGGTAATGTACAAGCTTAGCGATGATTGAAGGAATGCATAAACCTAGATCATGGACCTAGGCTTAATAAAGACGATTGAATTCTTGTTTTTGTTTGATTTATTTTGAGACATTGATGTATGTGGTGATTGAAAACAATTGATTAATGGCATTTTATACTTTAACATAGCGTTATGTGGCTGTGAACAATCTTAACCCTCACACCTCGACGTTTCCGCCGTCAAGGTTGGGGTGTGACAGATTGGTATCAGAGCCCATAACTATAGGGATTTTGGTTATTAGAAATGGTGACCTAGACTATAGTTTATGCATGATCCTATTAGAATAGTATTCTTATGAATACATACTTATTGTTTGCATGCTGCCTAACGCTATGCCTCATTATGTGCAATGTGATGCCTTAGCATATGTGCCTTTCTACATGATTACATATTGTTACCCGTCTCCCCTAGACTTATCTTAAACGTTAATTCTCCCCGAAAGTTACTATTTCTTAAACTTATTCTCGTCTCCAAGTAGAATCTATTGATAGGAATTCTTTAGACTTATGTCTAATCTTGTAAATATCCCATCAAGATTTTTGATTTCATAAACCAAAGAACTAGTGTGGTACATAGACACCTGTATTCTGGATTTTCTGGCAAAAGGCCCTCGGGCTAAGGCAAGCGTATACGTACAAATCTCATTGAGGGAACCGTTACGCTACCTGGGGATTTCCGGGATGAGTGATAAACTATGACCAACATACACGAGTTTCTGAGGTGAATGGGTCAATTCATCTTGACGTGTCAACGTTTCCAAATGGTGATGCGTCACCAAATGGAATCATTCCGTATAATTCATGATTCTTACCTTAATTGCCCACCCATATTATCCTTTAACCGATCCTAACCCAATTTGTATTTTCCAGCATGTCTCGTTACTACGGAAACCGAGGAAGGTCCGGCCGTAAGCTTGCTGCCATGATTGCCCGGCAAATGGCTGCGGCCATCCCGACCATGGTGGCTGAACTCAGCAGCACTATGATCGCAAACGTCACGAACAATAACAACGGTCAAGGGGAAAATAGTGCAAACCAACGGCGTAACAACCAGTCTTGCACCTTCAAGCATTTTAGTTCATGCAAGCCACCCAGTTATAGTGGCAAGGAAGGTGCCACCGGTCTCTTAGAGTGGTTTGAAGGGATGGAGAACACCTTCGTCAACTGTGAGTGCCCCGAAGCACTCAAAGTAAGGTATGCCACCAGTATGCTACAGCAACGGGCCTTAACATGGTGGAACAGTGAAAAGAGGAACCGAGGCCCCGATGCAATCTTGGCTTTAACTTGGGAGGAATTCAAAAACATAGCCATAGCCAAGTTTTGCCCGAGGAGTGAAATCCAGAAACTGGAGGAGGAATTCTGGAATTTGAAACAGGATGGCGGGAACCATCTAGCATATTCTACCCGTCATCATGAACTAAGCATACTGCTGCCACACATGGTGGATACTGTTTCCCGAAACGTGGAAAAATTTATTAAGGGTGTACCACCTCAGATTCAGGATGCCGTTGTGGGTAGCCGACCCGCAACTTTGGAAGAAGCCATCACTATCACGGCACAGCTGACGGAGAACCACATCCGAGCAGGCACTATGTCCGCAAAGGGTGCCAAGAAGACTGAGAAGATGACCTCCGAGGAGGTTAAGGAGGTCAAGCCTGATAACAAGAAACGGAAGTTTGTACCGACACGGAACTACGCCGTGGCTGCTCCAAAACCGCCCCAAAGACAGTGTACTACCGGGGCTACACCGGCAGCACAAGTGCCCGTGGCAAGGGCCTATGCGGGCCCTCTACCTATGTGTAACACGTGTAGGTATCACCACCCGGGCAATCTTCCGTGTCGCATCTGCACACTATGTGGCAAGTACGGGCACCTTGTGGCAACGTGTCGCCGAGCATTGGGAAACGCAGTGACGGAACCAAATCGGGTCTGCTACAACTGTGGAGAACCAGGTCACTACCGACCCCAGTGCCCTCGTCTTGTGGGCAATGTTCCACAAGCTCGTGGACGTGCTTTCAACATCAACGCGAACCAAGCTCAAGCGAACAACGAGGTGGTGAACGGTACGTAAAAAAAAAAATTGCAACCTTACCTCCATAGAATTTCTCTTAAAAAAATTCCTTACTTATGTCCTTAAGTGCCTTTAAAACCTATACAGGTATGTTTCTTATTAATGACATCTATGCATACGTATTATTTGATTCGGGCGCCGATAGAAGTTTCGTTTCCTTAGAGTTCGAGCCGACACTTTCTAAACCTCGCTCAAATCTAGAGAGACCTCTCACCGTCGAAGTTGCTGATGGAGAACCCATCACCGTTGACGTGGTTATCCGCGATTGTCTATTGTATCTCGACGACCATAAATTTCTTATCGACCTTATTCCAATGAAGCTTGGAAGTTTCGACGTTATTATTGGCATGGATTGGTTATCCAAGAACCATGCCGAGATCATTTGTTTCGAGAAGTGCATTCGCATGCCCTTACCCTCCGGGGACACGTTGAAGGTGTTCGGTGAACGGTCCTCCAAAGGTCTCAAGCTTATGTCATGTACTAAGGCTCAGAAATGCCTAAGTAAGAGTTATCCGGCATTCTTGGCCTATGTAGTCAACACCAAAACCAAGGAGAAGGAACTCAAAGATGTTCCAGTTGTACGAGAATTCCCTGAGGTCTTTCCTGATGATCTTAGCGGGTTACCTCCCGTACGCGAAGTAGAATTTAAAATCGACTTGATTCCGGGAGCAAGCCCCGCGGCTAAATCACCTTACCGACTCGCACCATCGGAAATGCAAGAACTCTCTAGCCAACTCCAGGAATTATCCGAGAAGGGGTTTATCCGCCCTAGCTCTTCTCCTTGGGGTGCACCTGTCTTATTTGTGAAGAAGAAAGATGGGTCTTTCCGCATGTGTATCGATTACCGGGAGCTCAACAAGTTGACTATCAAGAACCGGTATCCTCTTCCTCGTATCGACGATCTTTTCGACCAACTTCAAGGAGCTGCAATCTTTTCAAAAATCGACTTGCGTTCGGGTTATCATCAACTGCGAGTCCACGACGACGATATCCCAAAGACTGCATTCCGCACCCGGATGGGCATTACGAGTTCATGGTTATGCCTTTCGGCTTAACCAATGCTCCAGCGGTCTTCATGGATCTTATGAATCGGGTGTGCAAGCCATACCTAGACAAGTTCGTCATCGTTTTCATTGACGACATTCTTATTTATTCCAAGTCTCGCTCCGATCATGAACTTCATCTCCGTCAAATCCTCGAACTGTTGAAGAAGAACAACTGTACGCGAAATTCTCGAAATGTGAGTTTTGGCTTGAAGAAGTACAGTTCTTAGGGCACGTTGTGAATAGTCAAGGAATTCACGTCGACCCTGCGAAGGTTGAAGCCGTAAAGAATTGGAGTGCTCCCACAACTCCGACGGAAGTTCGATCATTTCTTGGTCTAGCCGGGTATTACCGGCGATTTATTGCCAACTTCTCAAAAATCGCAAAGCCACTCACGTCCTTGACTCAAAAGAACAAGCCTTTCGAGTGGAAAGCCGAGCAAGAAGAGGCGTTGAGACATTGAAGCACAAGTTGTGCAATGCTCCTATTCTGACGCTACCGGATGGGAATGACGACTTCACGGTATACTGCGACGCGTCGAAACAAGGCCTTGGTTGTGTTCTCATGCAACGGGGAAAGGTCATCGCATATGCCTCGAGACAATTGAAGGTTCACGAGGTAAATTATACGACGCACGATCTCGAGCTCGGAGCGGTGGTCTTTGCTTTAAAAATCTGGAGACACTATCTATACGGCACGCAATGTATAGTCTACACGGACCACAAGAGCCTCCAACACGTTTTCAATCAGAAGGACCACAATATGAGGCAACGTCGTTGGGTGGAACTAATTAGCGACTACGATTGTGATATCCGCTACCATCCCGGCAAGGCAAATGTCGTAGCCGATGCATTGAGTCGAAAGACGCATCAAAAGATGGTTTCCGTTCAAGAGATTCGCGACCGACGCCAATGGTTCGATACATTGGGAGAGTTTGATACCGAGGTCCGACTCGATGTCAACAATGCTACGGTGTTATTGCAGAACTTAAGGATCGATTGTGACATCGAGGCGAGTATTCGAGAAGCACAGCAAGCGGTGCAAACCGAAGGGAGTATGAAGGAAGAGCTCGAGCCAAATCTCTTAGCCCAATTAGAAACAAGAGCCAATGGGTTATGTATTTCGCAAACCGAATCTGGATTCCCAAACGCAATAACCTTCGGGCTTCTATCATGAACGAAGCACATCGGACTCGTTATTCTATTCACCCGGGCTCCGATAAGATGTACATGGACTTACGGAGTCAATATTGGTGGCCCGGAATGAAACGAGACATAGCAACCTATGTTGCTAAGTGCCTTACGTGCACGAAGGTTAAAGCGGAGCATCAACGTCCAAGTGGATTACTCGAACAACCCGAAATTCCCATGTGGAAGTGGGAACATATATCCATGGACTTCATAACCAAGTTACCTCGGACATCTCGCGGGCACGATAGCATATGGGTAATCGTCGACCGATTGACTAAGTCGGCACATTTCATACCCATACGCGACACATATAAGACATCAAGATTAGCCCGGATTTACATAGACGAGATCGTAAGCCGTCATGGTGTGCCTCTTCACATTATATCCGACCGAGACGCTCGATTCACTTCTCACTTTTGGTCTACTATGCAAGAACTTCTGGGTACACAATTGGATTTAAGCACGGCTTACCATCCCCAAACCGATGGCCAAACCGAGCGGACGATCCAAACCCTGGAAGACCTATTACGTCTCTGTTTCCTTGACTTTGGTGGCGACTGGGATACGCACCTACCGCTCGCAGAATTCTCCTACAACAACAGTTACCACTCAAGCATCCAAATGGCACCGTTCGAAGCACTTTACGGTCGTAAGTGTCGATCACCAATCTGCTGGACCGACGTTGGCGAGAATCTTATTACCGGACCCGAGCTCATACAAGAGACGACCGATAAAGTCGCTATCATCCGCAAGAACCTGGAAGTGGCAAGGAGTCGACAGAAAAGCTACGCTGATAAACGTCGCAAGCCACTGGAATTCCAAGTTGGGGAGATGGTCCTTCTCAAGGTCTCACCGTGGAAGGGTGTGGTTCGCTTTGGAAGGAAGGGCAAGTTAGCTCCAAGGTTTGTAGGGCCTTTCAAGGTTCAGAAAAGAATCGGGAAAGTGGCCTACAAACTAGAACTACCCTCCGACCTTAGTGGAATTCACCCTGTCTTCCACGTCTCGAATCTGAGGAAGTGTCTAGCCGACGATAATTTGCATGTGCCATTGGAAGACATTCAGATCGACGAGTCACTACACTTCGTTGAAAAACCGTCGAAATCATGGATCGCATTATGAAGAAGACTAGGACCTCTACGACCCCAATTGTAAAGGTTCGATGGGAGAACAAACGAGGAGCGGAATTCACTTGGGAGCGTGAAGAACATATGAAGAAGACTTACCCTTACTTATTCTTGTAACCCTTTTTGATTCTTAATTTCGGGACGAAATTCTTTTAAGTTGGGGAGACTGTAACATCCTGTATTTTTCATTTTATTTATGCCATTTTATAGCATCATTATTAAATTTTTTTTATAATAATAATAATAATATAATAATAATAATAATAATAATAATAATAATAATAATAATAATAATGATAATAATAAAAATAAAATAATAATAATAAAAATAAAAATAATAATAAAAATATAATAATAATAATAATAATAATAATAATAATAATAATAATAATAATAATATAATGTTAATAATAATAATAACAATAATAAAACTTAGAATTAAAGTACAGGGGGTTGTTTGTCATTTTGAAAACTTTAAAGGAAAGTTTAAAACACAAAATAAAAACATTTAAAGTACAGGGGCCATTTGTGTAATTTCCCAAACCACCCCCCTGTTACTCCGTGTTTCCGGCTGCCGGCTCCGGCGAGCTCCGGCCGAGCTCCGGCAAGCCTCCAAACCCCATTTTACAACCGATTTGACCCAATTAAACCGCCCCTCACCTTCGACTATGGGTTTTCGAACCCGAACCCAACTCCAAAATCAAGATTCCCGCTCGAAACCTTTCCAAATCAAAAACCGAATCAAAGTTTTAAAAATTTCGAATCAAATCATGTTTAATTTCACAAATTAAACCAAATCAATCACACCTAAAGCTAATAAGCGGTTTAACAAATCAATCCATCCCCTAATCACGCGTCACAACAACTCGAATCTCTCAATTTTAGTAAACCCGAACGCGTTTTCAAAATCAAATGGGTTATGCTCGAACCTGTTAAATCAAGTCTATAAATTGTGGGCTTTCGATCCATTTTGAAGTTCTTGAACTCCCTGAAACCTCAATTTCACCATAAACCTCTCGAATCAAAAGCCCCAAATTCAAGAACACCCGAAACCTAAACCGCACTCGAAACCATCTTTTATCTCATCAAAACAGGTAATCCAAACCTGTATTCTACTCGTTTTTGATCAAGGATCAAAAGCCCTATGACGATTTAGGTGATTAACACCGAATCGAGGGTCAATTTTGATCCGGTTGAACCTAGGGTTCATAAGAAAAGGGGAAACCTGGGCGACTTGTGTTTAAGTTTAAAACAAACCAATGTGAACCAAGGCCACGACCCTGGTTCACTGGTTCCTGCGTCCCATGTTCACAGGGAGGCCCCGGGTTCGACCCCGGGCAGCCCCCTCCCCTGTTTTCTTTTTTTCGATTTTTTTCTTTTCTTTATTTCTTTTTAATTATTAAACCTTTTTAAATTCTGAAAATTTCTAAAATTAATTTCATAAAATGCAGATTATTTTGTTTACTTTTGTTTAATTAATTTGGGACTAAAATAATTTTTATAAAATACTTTTGTATTTATAAATACATTATTTTAGTTTTAAAAATACAAAAGAAATGAGTAAACATAATACTTGTATATGTATATATATATTTTTAAATAATTAAATGGTTTAGTTATTTATACCTATATATATATATATATATATTTATATATTGATCCTTTAGTAATTAAATCACTTATTATGATTATACAATGTTATAATTGTTTAGTATATATATTTATACATATATATTCAAACAATTTAATTGTTTAGTTATTTATATATATATATATATATATATATATATTTATACATAGTTCTTTTAATAGCTAAATCATTTATATTGATTATTACACACAATATTATAATTGTTTAGTATATATATTTATATGTATATTCAAACAATTAAATTGTTTAATTACTTATACCTATAAATATATATATTTATATAGTTCCTTATAATAGCTAAATCACTATTATATACAATCCTTATAAACCGGTTTAACGTACAAGTTAATCAAGTTTTATTTATTAATTCTCTTACGCGCTAACAATTGATTATACCAAGTATAATCCATTCGTTCCATTAAACCGATCACGTTATTAACAAGTAATAAATACGGATAATTATTAGACCTACAATTAATCATCGAACAAATTATAACGCGCTACTTTATTTCGTTTAGGTGCGTTGTGACGTTTGTGTTGGAAATCTTATTCGTGGTTTTCTTATTACATCTACAAGTCTCCTTTATTAAACATGTGAGTTCTTATGCCCCGCTTTATGATTATTTCACGTCTTTCGGGGTGAAACATGTTGCTTATACAAACTTACACATACACGCTTTGATACTTATTACACACGTGCAATTCTTTACATAGTCGTGGTTGTTTGGATATGTTCAGTATTATATGAGATGTGACATACGTGTGCAATCATTAACTATTGCTAGCCTAGCGAAATCTTAGATCTTTGGGCCTGACAAGCCTATTTGGTGCTAAAGTCGATGTATTGCCGACTCCTAGGAGCCGTATGCTTGTGCACTAGGGAACCAAATACACTTAGCTAATCATGCTTATTCATATTATTCAGTCGAGGCTTGATTGTAACTATGCATGTTCTATATACTTGCTATCTTGTGACCATTGACTAGAATTGCCACATTTTGTATACTTATTGTATTTAAAACCATGAGAATTCACCAACTAGTTAGTTGACTTTATTTTCAATATGTTTCAGGTAATGTACAAGCTTAGCGATGATTGAAGGAATGCATAAACCTAGATCATGGACCTAGGCTTAATAAAGACGATTGAATTCTTGTTTTTTATTTGATTTATTTTGAGTCATTGATGTATGTGGTGATTGAAAACAATTGATTAATGGCATTTTATACTTTAACATAGCGTTATGTGGCTGTGAACAATCTTAACCCTCACACCTCGACGTTTCCGCCGTCAAGGTTGGGGTGTGACATTTCCAGTAAAACTAAATGAAAAACTATACAGAGTGGCAGTACACCCAGCCATGTTATATGAAATAGACTGCAGGGCCGTAAAGAAATTGCACGAGAAACAAATAGAGGTAGCGGAAATGCGAACGTTGAGGTGGATGTGTGGACACACAAGACTGGATCGGATAAGAAATGAAGTGTTTTGACAGAAGCTAGAAGTGGCTTGTATCGCAGATAAAATGCGAGAGGGAAGATTAAGATGGTTTGGGCACGTAAAGAGGAAACCAATGGCAGCACCGGTTAGAGCAGTAGAGAACATCATCTTAGAGGGTAGGAGGAGTAGAGGAAGACCTAGGTTGACTTGGGACGAGATAATTAGGCGAGATATGGTACACTTGTACCTCTCTGAGCACTTGATCAAGGATAGGAGTGAGTGGAGGCGTAGAATTAAAATTAATGACTTTTAGTGGGATCTGTAGGTAGGAAGGGTTAATGAAGACATGTTGCGGGGCCTGGTGCTGTATGATATATTATATCCTGACTTGCTATCGTTATTGCTCCTGTTATCGAGTCGAGGGTCTCTTTGGAAGCGGTCTCTCTGCCTACCAAGATAGAGGAAAAACTCACCACCACCTACCCCCAGACCCTGCTTTTGAGTGGGATATATTGAGTTTGTTTGTTTGTTTGTTTGCTTGTTTATCTTCTCTTTTAATAATCATCAAGTATTCAAGACGTTTTCACTAATCTTAACATACTGACAAAATTACTTGATGGAATTTTCTTGCCGTTATAATCGATTTGTTTTAACTAATGTTATTTTATCTTATCTTAGTACTGTAATAAAATAATAACTAAATGTGACACTTGTTACCACCATATTCATTCTTATCAAAATTTTCCCGATTTTCTCTCTTATTAAATAACTATATTATTTATAATAGTTTTGTTTAATTTTTTTAGATTAAAAACAATTTTATAATAAATTAAGCAAAAACTCTTTTTATTAATATTAGTTTTAAATAAACAAATTTTTATAAAAATATTTTTCTAAAACATCAATCCTAATTAAAAATATGTAATATTTTAAAATGTGGTGTTTATAAAAAGTAAAAAAATTATAAACATAAAATAATTAATATTGAGAATTATAGTAAGATAATTTTAAAAAGATATATTTTTTAAACGGTTTGTTTTGAAACAAAATGCTTAATTAATTTTTTTGAAAAACAAAAAAATTTAAATGTTGATATCATTGCTTATTACTTATAATCCTTACTTATATATAATTTAAATATATATTATTTTAGAATACCGTTTGATAATTAATAAAATTTTATTTTTATATTTTATTTATTCAACTCGTTTAATACACGAGTTTACTAAAGCTAGTCTTAACATATTGGTGAAATTTCTTAATGGAAATTTTTTTGCAGTTATAATAAATCATTTTCTACTTGCTTAAGTGATAATCTTTTGAAGGTAATTTATCTAATGCAAACTAGGATTTACTTGATCTCATTGTTAACTGAATTATCTAATCTCGATATGTTCACAATTGAAGTGGTTATTCTTAACAAACTAAATTACCAGAGTGGAAAAAAAAGTTTGGTTTAATTAATTAGTAGTTATCGGTTTGTGAAAATAGATAATTATTAGTTAAACTATATTATTTTAAATAGTATTTAAATTGGGTTAGCATTAATTTATGTCTACTATAAATGTAAGATTTTATGTATTCAGTTTGATTTTTCCAGTTCAATAATAAAAAAATCGAAATATGTTACTTCAAATATGTATGTTTATATATATTTTTTCAGGTTGATCCAACTGGTTATTTCAACATTAACAAGGTATTACCAATCACATAAGTTTATCAAAACAGAGACACATAACGAATAAAAATAGAAAGAAAAAACCAGCAAGATTTGTATTAGATAGATCACCGTGGTCTTCAACAGGGTGTGATACTTCCTAAATATTATTTTACATAAAGCCCGACCTCTTTAAGAATACCAACCATGGAAAATGAAAACACTTGCACACATGATATGGTATCCATGGAGTCTTGTAGTAGTTTCACGCTAATTAGGAATCACTATAATTCCCCACCTGGAAACATATTTCATGAGCTCATCTATCTCGTCGTCACCAATCATACCATCACCATTAGCATCAACATGACGTATTGCGCGCCAAGCTTTAAATCCTGCAAAACGCATTTCATATTTTTGTAAGCCCATCTTTAATTCCTTCCAACTGAGCTTGCCATCTCCATCTTTGTCTAATGCTTTGAAAATACCTTTCAGTTGGTTTTCAGGCACAGGCCCGTCAACTCGTCTCCAAGACCACCCCTTTCTCATTCTCTATGAAATATCAAGGAGAAATAAGAGTTTTATAATTAGGACGATGGATATATGGTGTTTTTGTTGCTTGTAATCATCAAGTTTATGCACACATATATATATTGGAGGACGTGCACTTTTTCTCATGTTCTTTGGTCCCTTTTTTTTCTTTCTTTTTTTTAAAATTGGCTGTTAAACCAAGCTAAGAAATGGATATAGAATCTTGTATATATATGTTATCTGTTTGATGACTGTTATAGGATAATTTCTTTTGTTGTACATGAGACCACTAGTGGGACAAGGGAGTTTCATAAGGTACGTTATCATAGAAACTAGGAGGATTTGGATCTTTTTTTTACAAGTACAGAATCAATTAAGTGCATACACCATCAAGAAGTTATGGCAGACAACCAATGAAATTAAATAGGATTTAAACCTACGAATAAAGAGTATAATTGCCTATAAAAATCCCATTTTGTCACAAACGATCGATATGGTGCTATCCATTGCTAGGGAAATTATAACTTGCCCAATGAAACTGCAATCAGTACGCACCAAATTATAAGACTCATGGAACCTTGATGTTTAATTTTATAAGTGGTTTCATAAATTGTATTTTATTGATTTGTTTTCTTTACTTGTTATTTTAATATTTGTTTTAAGTTAACAAATTTCAGTTTCTTTAAACAAAATTCTTAGGGAAATCTCACAACAAGACAGTAATTAGACACTACTCATGAGGAAAGACTTAAAAGAAAGTTCTAACTTCTTAGAATAGGCATTTAAGAAAGAGAAACACTAGCTAGTCAAGCATGTAAAGCCCTATGAGACGTATATCACATTCTTAATTACACAAGAGATAAAAGGCATCAACCCAAAAAAATATATTTTGGATAAATTATGATGTTTTTTATTCGAAATGCGTAACTTCATCCTAACTTAAAAACGACATCGTTGAGCTTTTCCTGGCCGGAATAAACAGTTAAGAAAGAGAATCACTCGTCTAAAGTAGACATTATAATGCCGTAAATGTTTAGTAGTTAAAACAAGAATATATTTCCACATTGTTATTATTTTAGCTTCTCAAGTGGCTTCGTGCCTAAAAAAATATGGCATGAAGATTCTTATACGATAACTCTAAATGATTAATAACTCTGATAAAGTGTTTGTAAATGGTACCAAACTCTAGGTATCATTTTAGAAATCTTAATTCACAGTAACATTCAATTATTAACTACGCATACAGATTACATACTATGTGAAAACAAAACAATAGTAAGATAACATGACATCGTAAACAACTTAACTTTTAGAATTATTTTAAAACTTATTTAGAAACCCTGACTTAAAACATATGATCAAACAAAGCAACAAGGGTAAAGAGATCAAGACGAAGACTTTTTACCTTATAATTTCTTTGATGTGTGGTTGATGATTGAATTTTGCTGCTAAGTCCACACATGATTGCAACTAATTAGGGCTATTCATTTTTCGAATCTGGTTTTTTGAAACCCCAAATTCAAATAACCCAATTTGAATAATTTGAATAAACCGAATTCGATTCGAATAAGTACCCCTAAAACTAATGTGTCACTATTTGACACTTAAGCTAAAAACAAGAATAGGGGCAACAATTTCTGAAACACAAAAGGAAAATAATCAAGCTTTGGCTTCGCCAATATGAGTCATTTACTAAATGGGCCAACCACGCCCTTGGTCTAAAACTCACTGAATTCTCATTGGGTTTCACCGGTACATCACCAAGCTCTTGACACTTTTTTTTAAAAAAGAGGGTAATGGGGAAATCGGGAAAACTGGGATGACGCCATGTAAACCTAGAAAAACTTGAGAAAATAAAAAAACTGATGTGATACTAATGTGTCACACGAAACAAATGAAAAAAACGGGACAGTTGCCGATGATCTAAGTATGGTTTATAAATCTTCTTACTCTAATAAAAGAGTAACTATAGGGATATGTGAAAACACTATATTTTTTATCATCAAAATTTTCTTATATCTCTCTCCTATTAAATGATTACATTAGTTACTAATAATATTATTTAACTCTCTTTCAGATTAACAATAGTTTTTTTTAAATAAATTAATAAAAGAGATATTTTTATTAAATTATTTAAACAAACAAATTTTTATAAGATAATTTTTTTTCAAAAATATCAAAAAAAAAATTAAAATTACCATTTTAAATTTGGGGTTTTCTAAAAAGTGTTTTTTTATAAACCAAAAATAATTAAAATTGGAAGTTATAATAATAAAAAATTTAAAAATGGTATTTTTTTAGAAGGTTTTGTTTTGAAACAAAATATTTATTTAAAAAAACAAAAAAAATTAAAAACAAAAGTTTAAAAATACCAATATCTTTGTTGTATATTTATAATCCTTACTCATACGTAATTTCAAACATATTTTATCTTAAAATAATATTTTATATACGTAATTTTAATCATATTTTATCTTAAAATAATGTTTTATAGTTAATAAAATTTTATTATCTTTTATAGTTTTTAATTCAACTTATATAATAAATAGGTTCCTAAAGCTAGTGTGTTATAAAAGTGCTTTTATGCACACGCCTCTTCTCTTTTGGATCCAAGGTTGATTCTAGAAGTTATTGGTCAATTAATTTGGATAGAGATAATTACTGATGACGGAATAATTTATAGTTACCGGTAAATAAAGAACATTTGTTATCTATTTATTGGTGATTTATCCATCCATATCTTGATTCCAACACTAGAGCTTCAATAATTGAGGGTTAAAAGGGAAAAGGAGGTGGTTATTCCCAAATGTAAGATGCTTAAATTGATGTCTGACTACCTTTTTATTTGCTTTTCAATTCTAATTATTCTCCACTACTTGAAAGGGATAATATGTGAACAATATCGGAATATAAATACCATATATAAGATCAGGAATGGTTCTGCCTTTCTTGGTGTGCAAAACTATATCTTTTAACGGTAAAAGTGCAAAATTTTATTGAAAAACATATATCCACCATAACAAGATGCTAAGATGAGGTACAATGAAGTTACACCGATCATTACAAGATAGCATGTTAACTTTTGTCCTATGTTCAATCTCACAAAAAAGATCTTTAGCTACTCTGGTATACAGGTTATTATGATAATAAAAACATCAACTTTTAGGTAAAATATCTACTTTAATGTTTTTTATTGAAGAGTTTAATTGAACTTCCATTATTGATAGAAAATAATTCAGATTAAGTGTGTGTCTCCTTAGATAAAAAAATAACTTCAATTTTCCTATATGTTTATAAAGCAATGTAAAAAAACAGTTGGGTTTGCTGGGTTTTTAGTTTGGCCACATATTTTTGTTGCATTTTGCATTTTGCCCCTCTCATTGTCATATAAGAAAAGAAAAGGGTTTCTCCCCATTGTTTTCCGTTTGTTTTTCTTATTGGGGTTTTTAGGGTTTTGTGGTGGTGGCCGCCCGTTTGCCAAAGACGATGATCGTGAGGCGACGGCAGCGACGGTAACAGTTATCTTGCATGTCTTTATAGCCGGTGGTTGTTGTGGTGGTGGATCTGTTGCCGCTTCGCCTCCCCTCTGTGGTTGAGGTGGAGCAGGCGGCGGTTGCCCATGGCTCAACCAGCGTACCATGTCACTGTCGTCGTCGGTGTTGTAATTTTATGGAACCTCATGGTTCGTGGGTTGAGATCGGACTAGATCGGGATGGTTGTCTCTGGTTCGCCGCCTTCCTCCTGATCAGGTTGATGTTCATCATCCGGTGGTGGGGCTACTGTTTTAGGAGAGCTTTCGGTGGAGCTCCACCAGAGAGTGGCCGTCGTTTCTCTTAAGGGTTTTCGGGTCCGGTGGTGTCTCCGTCAGAAATGTTGCCTCCTGGCTGTTGTTCTCCGGTGAGTGCATGTCGTACTTTCCCCATTTTTGTTTTATTTGCCCCTAATTGTTGTCGCTGTCGTTATCTTGAAGACCGCGATTGCAAGGTTGGTGATGGTGGTCCGGAGACCAGTGTCGTGGATCATAAGGTTTCTTCCATTTGAGACTAAATCCGGCTAGGTGTGTTGACATGTTGAAGACGACGACCCTTCGCTCATCCGAAACTTACTGTTTCATGCTTTCATTGTTGGTGTATTAATGATGGGATCTGTTCTGGTTTCTCTTTTCATTAGATATGTGATATAGTTGTGGGTGTGTGGCTTCTTCGGCTATGATGATAGAAAAGATGGTCCTGCTTGCTTTGGCTTGGCAGCCATTTCTGGCATGCAGCCGCAATCAGGCATCCGTTCTGAGCCGTGAACCGAGTATTTTGAATTTGTTACAACGTGGTGTGCATTTTGATCCAGATTGTTTCATGTCTTTCATTGTTTAGATCTGGTGTGATGTCGGTGATGATGAAGATGTGTTCGTCTGAGACAACCTCGGGTTCTGATGTCGGTGATGATGAAGATGTGTTCTTCTGAGACAGCCTTGGGTTTCCACGCGCAACGCACGTGTCGGGAAACATGCTAGTTACTAATTATAAAGTTATTGTTACATTAATTGTTGTACTATGTGCATAAAATGTTGTACATTTTAATTTTTTGTTTTAAACCTAATACTTTTACATATTTTACAATTTAATCCTATAATTTTTCACTTTCAACTTTTGTCCCTATACATTTCATCTTTTATAAAAATTTCAAGTTACGGTCTAATTTTGAGAGCTAATACGCCGTAATGTGCATGGACGAAGTTTAGTATGGGCTGGAAGGGGGGGGGGGGTTTCGTCAGTGAAATAGTTTCTTTCGTCCCCGCCTCCCCTATGATGTGGTTTAAGCTCTGCCAGTGGTAACGTGCATGTGTGCTTCAATGTTATGATGCTTAATATTTCCTATTTAATATCTCCGTCGCAACGTGCTGGTCCTAGATCGTCTTAGTTATTGTTTTTAATGTTTTACGTTTCACGTACGTGCTTCAAGTTTTACCTTTACTTTCCGTTTGTTTTTATATTTTTTTTTGTTTTTATTTCTTTTTAGTACGAGTTCTTCCGTGTTGGTGGTCGCTAACGGTGATGTGATGTTGGTGCTACTTGGCACGGTTTTATGCTTCCGACCGCAATGCAGGGACCTTAATTCTAATATATATATATATATATATATATATATATATATACACTAATTACCAACTTGGTTATGCATCATGTGTTGTACCATATGTTTAATGGGTTGTACCCATTTTTTGTCCTTTTTTTAATCTTTAACTTTTTTATTTTAACCCAATACTTTTATATCTTTTACAATTTAGCCTTAATATTTTTTTACTATCAACTTTGGTCCATATACTTTTCATATTTTAAAATTTTCCGTTTTATGTTTCGGTCTAAATTTTGCGAGTTAATACTTACGTGTGTGATTCAATGTATTTACGTTAATTTTTGTGAGTTATAGGGTTGTGTGCGTGCTTGTGTAGTTCATTTTTTCATTTTACGTTTCGACTTACTTATGTTTTAAATGTTTTACACTTCGTCTGCGTGGTTCAACGTTTTTATGTCTACTTTCATTTGGTTTTTTTCCGGGCTTTTCTCTTTTTATTAAACGAGTTGTTTCGGTTTTAATAGTTATTGACGGTTAAATATATTTATTTATTTTACATATGAGAATTTCACACGTATTATAGCCACACTTGAAATCCAAATTACCCAAAACATTTCAAACATAAAAATATGTATAAGGTTCATAGCATGGACTCAGGGCATTAGATACCTAAAAACCCGTTACACCCGTCAAAACCGGTAAACTTTTTTTTAAACCACTTGTTTATTCAAAAAGTGGGATTTATGAACCAAAACCACTGAGAATGATTTTTTTTTTACAGTACACTGAAGTTCAAACAAGTAATTATACAAGAAGAATCAAGTCAAACGTCTTTTTTTCCGTTTAACCGGCCCGTTAAACCCATCAAGCCCATGTTATAAATTTTAGATGTCTATTTGTCATAGATTTACACCCCTCGCTGCAACGCGAAGGGACTTAATACTAGTTATATATATTTATTTATTTCACATAAAAACCACTTAAAGGATATTTCATAACAAACAATTACTAGCCACAAAAACATCAACCAAGATTTATAGTTTGTATGGAGATTAAGGTAATAAAAAAAAATTGTTGTCACGGACACAATATATTCGTTGGTTTTTGTGGATTAGTAAAGCCACTATACATCAAGTCTTTGTTAACTAAGGTATTAATAATAAGTTTAATGCTACCGATGATTTTTAGATTAATCGGTTGAAGTGGTGTACCAAAAACAATTAAAAATGAGTAAGTTTTGGGTGTGCGAGTCAGAGCAAAAGTGTTATGGGTTGAGCCATGAGGTTTTCTCAAGTGAGTTTCCTCCTGAGTGCGTTGAGGGTGTGGTTCCAGCTAGAAAACGGATAGGTGTGTCCAATTAAGATAAAATCTATTCTCCGAAACTTTAAGGGGCTGTTTGGCAACTTTTAAATGAGTAAGTGCTGAATCAATAAGAGGTCTGAACCAATACGAGGTATGAACCAATAAGTGCTGAACCAGATTAAGGCCCTGTTTGGTTGGATATATGTTTGGTTATAACTCCTAATGATGAATAATTATTAAAAAAATACAAACAATAATAAAAATTCCAAAAAACACATAAATTCTTCTTGAAAACATACTAATTTGCGTACAAACCATATTAGAAAATCCAAATTACACATAAAATCCAAGTAGAAATTATTAATTTTGGTTTTAAGCATTTGACATTAGTTGAGTTGTTATCTCGTCACGCAAAGTAGTCATATGCTCAATACCTTGCGAGCCCCATTTCATATCGTGAACAGACTGGTCATCACTTTCCTCCTCTTGCATTTCTCTAAAAAAATTGTTCTCGTTTTATTCCATAAATGGCCATCACTTTCCTCCTCTTGCATTTCTCTAAAAAAAGTGTTCTTGTTTTATTCCATAAATAACTGATCATGAATATTTCATTTTCTTATAAAGTTATGAATAATAAAACACGCAATCACTATATCTCTTTGTATTGGAAATGAAAAGTGGGCCATTTATTTTAGGATTGGGAATCTTGCCTTCAAAACACCATATGCGCGCTCAATTACATTTCTGAGTTGTGCGTGAGCATAGTTGAATTTTTCTTCCTTAGTCAACGCATGTTGTCGTCGAAAATCGGCTAACCAATATCTCGTATTACGGTAGGGAGTCATAAACCCACGAGTGTTGGTGTATGAAGTAGCGCAAAGATAATATTTGTCTATAAACGTTAGTACCAAAACTATTACATAAATTGAAAATCGGCTAAACAATTACATCAAAGTTAAGAAACAGATAAAAACCTTGTGGGGGAAAATAAAAGCCCAAAGTCGGATTAAATGCAACATATTTCAAAACACGTGAATCATGTGCAACACCCTCCCATCCGGCCCATACAAACGTGAATATCATATCAAAATTACATATTCCCAAGACATTTTGAAAGCATTCACCCTTTCCTCTTCCCCTGTAACGAGTCTGTTGATCAGTAGGTGTGACTGCATGTATAAGAGTTTCATCTAACGCACCTATTGCTCCAGGAAATATTTGTTTTAGCCTTCTATGTTTTTCTGAAGCATTCGCGATTGGATTAGAAGACGTGGGAACTATAACTTCTTTTGCGAAATTCATCATTGCAATTAAGACCTCATGAAAACATCTATGAATTGTTTCTGTTGAGTGTTGAAACCTTAGCTTAACCATTCAAAAGCGCCCATTATGTCCTATGATAATAAAAAACATAGCCATCTTTTCTTCAATGGTTATTGATCTACTACTCTGCAATCAATTTCTTTGCTTAAAATGATTGCACAATAGTACATATGCATCACGTGACATGCGCATCACCTCATAACATTGTGTAGAAGTGCCATGCAACAATTCTTGTGTGTACTCATGACCAGTCAGTGCCAAATTCAGATCTCTTATCCTTTCATGACCGGTCAATGTCTAGGCTAATTTTAGCCAATGCCAACAAAGCAACAAGAAAAGCACAATCTCCTCATCCGAGTCCATAGGCTAACTGTCATCCAAATCTATCAAAACAATAGAATCCAAAACATTCGTAAAAAGAATTCAAACAACAATCCGAAACATATCATAGAATTCAAAAGACACATCCAAAAGTAGTATTTAAAATTAGCATCCAAAAGTCCATACAAATATAGTTTAATGTTTAGCTATCCAACAAGACACATCAAAACAATCCATACTTCACTCCCACGTTCTTAACCCACATTTCACAGGTGCGCGGCTTAAGTCGTAACCACACTTTCCTCAAATCAACACTTTCACCGAAAAGCAATCACGCCGTTTGATGTTTCGCCTTAAATTCTATCCAGCCCAACGTCTCCAGCTTCTCCATGCATGCATCTATATCATTATACTGATTGTGTTTCTCAAGCAACATCTTTGCCACATTCCTGATATCCTCCCTAACTTCCATGAGACGTGAATTGAATGTTTGTTTCCCTTTTTTAGACCGACATGATGACTCATTACTAACACCTTGAGTTGATGATTTTCTTTTTGTTTAGACCGATCAGAAGACTCTTCACTAGCCCCATTTGATGAGGGAGTGTAGAAGATGACCCCCAACTATCAAAACCATTTGAAGTAGATCATTCTAGCAATTGAGTACACAAGACGGGATAATCAAGTGGCGCTCTTCTCGACTTTTCTACGAATTTGTTGGACTATGTGGAAAAAAATTATATATTACTATAAGGTTATTGAAATATTATATATATATATATATATATATATAAAAATACCTTGATCTCAAGTTGTCATTCCTCTTCTGTTAAGTTAAAGGTATTTGTTAGAGGGTTATAAACATTTCTAGCTTTGTTCTTAAGCTCTGACCAAGCTGCAAATTTTGATTTCAAGTAATCATAACGATTCTTCATTTGTTTTTGATCCACTATAAACTCATGTTTTGTTTTCAACTTTTCAGTAACGTTCCTTCATGAAATCGCTTTCAGGCTACTACCCTCACGTCCATGAAGTGTAATTTCATGAATACATGATTCTAGAAAGGTTTTATCAACTCCTTCAAGCTTCCAATTAATCATAATATTTTTTCAGTCATTTCTTTAGAAGAATCTATCAATTATAACATGTATTATACAAATTAGAAGTAATCATATCATAGAAATACATGTATTATAAAAATTAGAAGAATTAACCATAATTAGAATCGTGTAGGTCTTTGATTTCACATAGTCCCTAAACAAAGAAGTCCCTAAACAAAGAAGTCCTTAAACAAAGAAGATAACTATACAACCAGCCCCAATTTGATCATCATGTATCATATGGATATACATACAAACACAAGATCAATCTAATGGATCTACACAGCCCATAAACAAAGAAGATAATTATACAAACAACCCCAATTTAATCATCATGAAACATATACATACAATAGATCTACACAACTTCTTTCAAAGAAAATAATTAATCATATGCATATATAATACAATAGATCTATCATGAAACATAATTAATCATATGAAATAGCCGCAAATTAATCATATGCATATACATACAACATGATCTACACAAATAGCCCCAATACAATAGATCTACACAGCTTCTTTCAAAAAAAATTCCTTTCATTTTTGGACTTCTTATTAAATTGATTTTGAGCACAGGACCTTCACCCATTTTGAGCACAGATCTAAACCAAAATTTTCATATAAACAATTAAACATGAAAAACAATACCATTTTGAGCACAGATCTAAACCAAAATTTTCATATAAACACAACTTCTTTCAAAAAACAGCCCCTTTAATCTCAAACTTCTTATTTTAGTTTCTTCTTCCTCAAAGTTAAAAGTTATTCCACCAACAACCCCTTTGATCTCAAAACAATACTATATCCATTTCTGTAACCAACAAATTGAAGTTGAAAGATTATTCCACCAACAGCCCCTTTAATCTCAAAACAATATTATTCCACTCAACAATCTCGGGTAGTAAAATCGATTTCTCGGGTAGTACAATAGGTCTACCAACAGCCCACTCAAGAATCGATGATGAGAAGCAACAGTACCTGAAACGACGACGAAGGCCTGAAGGGGTGCGCTGGCGGTGGTGCGTCTGCCGGTGGTGCGGCTGCTGGGGGCCTGCTGGTGGTGCGGCTGCTGGGGCGCCTGCTGGTGGTGTGGCTGCCGGTGGTGCGGCTGCCGGCGCCTGCAGATGGTGGCGACCTGTGGTAGATGAAGGGGAAGGCTTGTGGCTGCTGTTGTGAATGGAGGTGGTGGTAGATGAGTTGGTCAGATAGGAACATATGTCTGGCCTAATAAGTGGTCAGTCAGACCTGATTCTCATTCAGATGCGACCCAACCAAACACCCATGTCTGACCGAGTCAGACATAAAGGTCTGAATGAGTTTATTAATACACAACCAAACAGGGCCTAAGTCTTCTAAATTGTATTGAAAACATCTAATACATGAGTTTAATGATAAGCACTTTCGTCTTTGTTTCAACTACTTAACTAAAGGTGTTATCTTAGTTAAAAGAATGCTTGATGAACAAGAATATTTTCAAACTCGATATGCTCTCAAAAGTACCCAAACACACGTTTTCTAGCAATATTTGACATACATTCCTGGTGACTTTGAAGCTCGCTGGTCAACTCCGGCAACACAAACTGCTTCTTGTATTGTACCTTGTGTGACACACACGAAATATGTTCTAAGGAAACCAAAACCGCATACAACACACGGGTTTCGGCAAACCATCCTTAGTTTCTTTTTGTATTTTGCTTATTTTAATTGTAACCCGTATTGTAAGTTCTTTCAGTTTCTATATGTCTTAGTTTCTATTTGTATTTTGCTTATTTTAATTGTAACCCGTATTGTAAGTTCTTTCAGTTTCTATATGTCTTTCGTGAATATTGTAATTTTGTTTCTAAACTATGATCGGATTCAAATATTTTAAGTTAGAAAAATAACTTGTGGTTGGGCTGTGGATATTACCTTGTTTTTCAATTTCTAAATATAGTTTCCTTATATTTGCATAAATCCACAACTTCTAAAAACAAATTAGAATACCCACTTCTAGAGCAACTTAGCAAATGAACAATACTAGTGACATTGCAAACTATGATTTGCATTATACTTCAACTCATTCTTCTTGTTCCTTATATTATACAATATGAAGACGGTTGCAGCTTCACACTTAACCTAACCACAACTTAGCAACACCTAACACACTCGAAAAAGAAAAAAAAAGAACTTTTTAATACATACAAGTCCCTACGAATCTCGCTTTTAAGTGATAGAAATACCCCACTTGGAAGCATATTTTGCAAGCTCGTTGATCTCTTCATCGCTGATAACACCATCTCCATTAGCATCAGCACGATGTAGTGCACGAATAGCACGAAAGCCTGCAAACCGTAGTCCAAGACTCCTCAAGCCTACCCTCAATTCTCTCCGACTAATCTTACCGTCTCCATTGGTGTCAAATTTTCTGATTAGACCCTTTAACTGTTCTTCAGCCAAGGGCACTTCCACTTGTCTAAGACACCATGATTTTCTCATGTTTGTAGAAAGATGACACGAAGGCTTTATGTTACTAACAATTGGGGAAAGTGGTTTGAGTTGCTAAGAGGCTCCACATATATATAGAATTTATCTTATGCTAATATTCTTTCATGTTTACCTTTTTTTATTTGGTTTTAAGAATAGTAGAAAATTCTAGTTTTATCAGTCAAGTATTTGACGGAATCAAGTTTTCTCTTTGATTATGTTGGTAACCAATTTTACTAATTAACGATCATAAAAGACCACAATATTACATGAAAAATAGAGAAAATCAATGAAACCGGATACATAATTTATAATTTTTTTATCACTACCATTTATATTTGTGTATGTGTATATATATAATTAAGCGTATGGATCAAATGAAAAACCCTAGTATTGTTTTACATATACGTCACATATAGGTTACGTATACGTAACCATTTTTTATTTGATATAGTGTTACGTATAAGTAAGACTCTTCTTTCTCGTATTTATGTTTAACATATATGTAACAAAAAACTTAAATAACCTTTTACCAATTAAAATAACAAAAAAATTATAATTATGTTATTGGTTTCCGTGGTTTTCTTTGTTTTTCACATAACTATTGGGTTTTTTAAGAACCCTCCCCTAACTCATAATATCTAGATGTGTAATAACGGTTTTCTCTGTTAAATGTTAAAGATTTAAATCTTAAAACATATTGGTTGGGTGGATTTAAAAGTACATTAAAAAAGTTGTTGGTAATGAACTTTGAGTGGGGCTCTGGCGCTCTGCCCACTTCCTTTCAAAATTAGTATAATTAATAAACATCGAGAGAATTTGTGTTCCATAAAAGATAAAACAATAATAATACTATTGCAAATGATATTGTAATATTTAGTCATTTATAACAGAGTTTCATAAATTATTGTTTTGATAGCTTTTTATAAACTATTAACAACTATACTTTTTTTTAACTCTTCTTGCTTTGATCATTTTAGCTTTTCTATAGATTTTCTTAATAATTAACAAAATATAATTAAAAAAGAGCGGTAATTAAAAATTAACCGAGTGAAAGTGAATAGAACTTGAATATATACGATTTCTCGTGTAGCACGTAGTTGTCTGTAAAAGTATACTATTTCTAAACATTAATTATTTGTCTAGCATCGTACCTAAGACCGGTTGATGTGCAGATTCGTTTTTGATAAAAGTAAAATAAAGCCTTTCAGCATCTTTGAAAATGTAATTCTTTATTCTTCATAATAATTATCCTTATCATTTGATAGTTTTCTAAGAAGGCACGCCAAACTTTTCATTAACATCTTATTACTCTAATAAAAGGGTAAATGGAGGTGTCACATGTCAGCACTACAATCATTCTTACTATTTTTTTCCGCCTCTCTCTCCTATTAAATAATTACCTTAATTACTAATAACTTTATTTTAATACATTTTAATATATAATAAATTAAGAAAGAAATTTATTTATTAAGGTTATTTCTAAATAAATTGATATTTTTAATAAGTCAAATTTTTTTTAAAAAAATAATTAAATTTGGGAGTTGTAATAAGAAATTTTTTAAAAAATAATATTTTTATACGATTTATTTTAAAATTAAATTGTTTATTTTTAAAAAAATTAAAAAGTTGATATCATTGTTTTATTATTTATAGTCATTTATGATACGTAATTTCAGTCATATCATATCTTAAAATATTATTTTATAATTAATAAATTTATTATATCAATATTTTATTTATTCAACCCGTGTAATACACGAGTTTACTAAAACTAGTTATCAAATATACAGGTTGGTGTTGCTACATCAAAATGTGGTTTTGCAATGGATTTAAATCCGTCGCTAGAATTACGCGTTTTGAGTTATTTATAATGGCGAAACATAATAATTTAAAAGAAGTAACCGTATAACTTATTAGAGTGAATATAGTTGTTAAGATTTTTTGTATTTAGGGAAAACATTAAAATCTACGTTTTAACCGGCTTCTATACCTAAATATACATCAACTAGCTATAGTTATCCGTGTATTACATGAAATTATGAAGAGCTAATTATTAAATAACATAAAAATAAAAATAAAATCAAGTGTGTTATATATTAAATAAGACATAACAATTTTTGATTATAAGGTCACAATGAGCGAAAACATCATTGTAAACTACATTTGTAGTAACATTAGTAGGTTTATCTCATTATCTAAAACTAAAATCTTCAATCCATCTTTACTCTTAACTTATGACAAGATGTCATAAAGTTGATCATGCGTAAAAATAGACTCTTTCAAATATAAACCGATACTTGACGAAGATTGACCTTAACTTTTGTTTATTGTCATAGCGAAATATATAGTCACAGAAAACTGTCTTCTTTTAAACTTAAAAGGAATACTTTTGAGGGATCAAATCATGAGCTAAATATTGAGTGGGTGTAAGAATATTAGTATGAAGAAATTAAGAATTAAATAAAATACATTGAAAAGTTATGTGTAATAATTATATCAATTTTGAATTACTTTTGACCCTTTAATCAAATATAGAGATATAGTATTGAATCGGGTTGAATCGGGCTATAAATATTCATAATATCTCTGATTAGTTGTTGATTATTATTTATTTAATACTAACTTTAGTAAACCCGTATATTATACGAGTTGAAATAATAAAATCTAAAATATAATAAAATTTTATGAAGTATAAAATGATAATCTAAAATAAGATATGATTAAAATTACATATGAGCAATAACTATAAGTAATAACATAATATATCAAATTTTAAACTTTTGTTTTTAAACTTTCTTTCAAAAAAAGTTAAATATTTTTTTCAAAACAAACCGTATTAAAAATGTTATTTTATAAATTTTTTTATTATAACTCCTAATTTTAATTATTTTTAGTTTATAAAAAAGTTTACTTTTTAAAAATAACAATTTTAAAATATTTTATATTTTAAAAAAGTTAGATGTTTTAGAAAAATAATTAATTGTGTAAAGATTGTTTTTTAAAGTAATATTAATAAAAAGACATCTTTCTTAATTTATTAAAAAAATTAAACTAAAAAAAATTAAATGATTTAATATATTTTTTTATTTTAGGTAATTATTTAAGAGGAGAGAGAGAGGCGAGAAAAATAAACTTAGGGGGCCTAGAAATATGACAAGTGTCCTCTTAAGTTACCCTTTTAGTATTATACTAGCTATAGTAACACGTGTGTTACACGGGTTGAATAAATAAAAAATTAATATAATAAATTTATTAATTATAAAATAATATTTTAAGATATAATATCATTGAAATTATGTATTAGAAATGACTGTAAGTTATAAAATAGTGATATCAACTTTTTAAAACTTTATTTTTTTTCAAAAAAAAAATAAACGTTTTGTTCTAAAACAAACCATATAAAAATGTCATTTTTAAAAATTTTCTTATTATAGCCCTTAAATTTAATTATTTTGGTTTAAAAAATAACTTTTAAAAATACCAATTTTAAATATTTTGTATTTTTTAAAAAGTCTTATGCTTTAAATAAATTTATTATTTTATAAAAAAATTGTTTATTTAGAAATAATATTAATAAATAGATCTCTTTATTCATTTATTAAATCTAAAAAAGTGTTAAATAGTATTATTAGTAATTAAGGTAATTATTTAATAGGAGAGAGATGTGGGAAAATTTTGGTGAGAATGATTGTGGTGTTGACACGTGTCATCGCAGATACCTTTTTATTAGAGTAGGAAGATATAGATAGATTTCTAACCGAGTAAAGATAAACACATCTAAAGGCAACCAATCAGATTAGGACACATAAACTTAGCCGGCTAAGCTGAAGGCTAAACTTTAGCCGGCACAAGAAAAGGGGGAAAAGCACATAGGAGCACATATGGTCCGCAAAGAAGCAATTAAAACAAATCACGTTTCAGAGTCGTTCGCTAAGTTTTAGTCGTAAGCTAAACCCTAGTCAGTAGACTACGTGGCGACTATAAATTTGTTTTTATGGGTTTTTTGGTTGCCCTTATTGTTCTTTTCAATGATTTTTTTTTTCGGTTGAAATCAAGCCTTCTTAGCCACTTAAGCTCACGTGGCATTTTTTAATTGGTTATTTTAGAGAATGTTTATTTGTAGGTAGGCTAAGAGTTGATATCTATAAAGGTTTAAAAGGTGATCAACATTTCTAATCGATGATTTTCCCTAATATATAACGTAATTATGAGAGATGATCATATTAGATTTCTTTTGTAATTATCTTATTTATATACTCCTATAAATGATCAATTAATAATAGTAACATTTTCATTATTCTATATAAAAATAATATTCTACAATCATCAATATTTTTAACAACTGAAATGCTTTCTACCCTCATTATTGATCATTTTTAACGCCTTTTTACCATTATTTATTGACATATACGTAAGCGTGTTTCTGTAAGTTCAGTTAGAACCATCTGATAACTAGTGGTCCTGTGCTTGCAACGATGCTGAAATACAATATCTACCAGCAACTGACAATTTGTATGTCCACGATGTTTATTCCAATACTAGACTTCAACCGTTGAGGCTGGTCAAAAGAGTACTAAATAGTTTGGTTTATATCATTTTCAAAGATACTTTTACCATAAAACATGATTTGGCTAGTAGTTTGCTTTTTAAGTTATTCCTATCTACTTATAACAAGGGACAGAATATTAATGTTGGCTTGAGTCGTTAAAAAGACACCATTTGCAATAGTAGGGTCATTACTCGTATACCATTTCTTCTAAAGAAAAACACTTTCTTTGCGGAAACTAAAGATTGTTATCCTATCTAGTAGGTTCTTTTAATACAATTAAAGTTGGGTAGGAAGATTTTGATAGATTAGCAGGCATATATAAAGCTAACTAATTAATTATCAAAGATCAGGTTGGTATATTCATCATACTTTATTTCCACTTTTCAAAAGATGCCTGAACATGTGTCGCTTGTAAGGAGCATTTTAGAAGGAATTCAATGATCCTCTAGCTTGTAGGATGGTGGTTATTTATTCTGTTATTATTGTTCGCAGCTGGGGACCTCCAATGGATAAATCACTACTACAATATTGAGTATCAATTGCAACGATATTCTGACAAACGTGATCCATCGGTAGTTATTGATGGATCAGTGATGGAACCCATCATAACATTTAAAAAAAGTCAAAAAAAAAAAATATGAAAGCGAATAGTCTATCGGTGGTATGCCTGTGAAACAGATACCAAACCGATGAAGGGTTTCACATACCAAAATCGATGAAGGTAAATTGATTGCTAACATAAGTAAACCATCATTTAGTGGTGGTCTATGGGAAAGCTTTCTGGCAACATATTCATCAATAATCAATCGATGATGTTAAGAATAAGATTCAGCATGTTTGTAACATGCTTATCTGTTACTAGTTGGGCTAATTCGTCAGTAAAAAAGTTATATATATATGGTAACCAGGAGTTTAATTACCATAAGTGACAACACCCTCGAAACCTGATGGCAGCTGGAGGTGGTGTTTCTATATCTAATAGTTGTGAGCATGCCGTAAGTGGTAACACTCACGAGCCTCAACGACGATGGTGGGTATAGGAGGTGATTTTTTGGATGTGGAAATTGGTGATCTTGGAATTAAAAAAAAAAAGTCATATATGGTCTAGGAATCCCCCGTGTGTGCTGGTCTAGACTACCAATTAATTAAGAAGGTGTGCAAATCATTATCACGAGCTTCTTTGTAGCTTTAATTCTTCAATTGAAACTGAGTTAAGAAATACATGCAGTAATATGTACAAGTTATCGTACACATGTGTCTATAATATCAAAACAATCATTATGACCTATTGTTGCTTTATGCAACTCAAATAACTCACTAACATATTACAAGATAACAAGATCCATTAAGGGTCATTAGTATATTGATCGTCTTTTATGTCTTTAACAACAAAAAAAACTTGTTACGACCTAATAAGGCTCTATGTAACCAAAACAACTCACCAAACCTTTCAAGACCCATTAATGTGCCGCTTATCACATGTATTAATGTATATGCCTGCAATAACTTGTTATGACCTCCTATGATTTCGCGTGGCCTTTAAAACCTTATTAAGATCTGTTATGGCCCATTAGTATGCACATACCATCATAGCCTACACTAGCCTTACATGCTTTAAGCCCAAATTATTACTAAAGAATATATCTTGGCCCAAATTATGAAAGCCCAAGTGAATATATAAAATAAAAAAAAAAACCAGCAACTACATTCATCGTTCATCTCTCCTCTTTTGTCGTCAGTAATGGAGTCTCGAAACCCCTCTTCTTCTGCAACCCCCAATCCATTCGCCTTCTTCCACCACCATTTCCTCCGCCTCAGCTCCGACGTCGCCGCCCGTATCGACGAAACTCGCAGAGGAATCGCTAGAAACCTCTTTCCATTACAGCCGCATAAGCACTTGCGTTCATCAATGCCTTTTGCTTCGTTGTCTCAGCATCAGCAACATGACAACAACAATCGTGGTGGAAAACATGTGTTTGATTTGGCTCTAAGCTCCGCCAACGTGTCGAAGACGCTCTCTGGAACGGAGCTGTACACTGTCAGCAATTCGGACAATGAGTTTGTGCTGATTTCTGATCCTAGTGGACTTAAGTCGATTGGATTGCTTTGTTTTCGTCAAGAGGATGCTGAAGCGTTTCTAGCTCAGGTAGAATTGTATGACTGTATGTTTGAGAGTAAGGAGTTATATACTTATATATATGTTCCGTTAATGATTTGTGTGTTTGTGTGAATTGCAGGTGCGATTGAGGAAAGGGGAATTGAGAGGGCGGGCGAAGGTTGTACCGATTGCACTTGATCAGGTGATGGTTTTTGAATTTAGGTCATTGGAGTTTATTAGAATTGCTTGATTTAGGTGCTTCGTGTTTGCTTTTGTTTTGAGTGTTTTTTTCGATGGCAATAGATGTATATCTTTTGATCTTCTTAACTTTGGTGTTCAGCTTTAGGGATCAGATGTTTTAGCTCTCGATAAGTAACATTGTTGTCGATGATAATCAGAAACAATCCTGCATAAGCACAAATTTGTGATTTGTGTTGATAAATGCTTACACCTTTAGCTCAATCATATGCAATGGTTCAACCCGTTCAAGATGGGTTGTCTATATCTGGTTTTGCTTTCGGATATTAGACTAGTAAAGGGCATGTGTAATACACTCTTTTTTTATCATATAGCTATGAAATTTTAGGATTTAAATAGTGCAAACCCCATACATGAGGCTCACTCATGCATGGGGTCCAGGGGTTGCCACTTGCCGGGCCACTTGAGCCTCGTATAAGAGGTTGATTCCAGGACTTCAAGCCGTGATCTCTAGGCCACATGGCAGAAACCTTACTGTTGCTCCAAGGTCCGCCTCAAAATTTAGTATTTAAATGGAGGGCTGAGTTTGGATCTTGTATTTTGTTGTAAAGTTGGAAACTAATCTGCCTCTTAAATGATGATACACACCTTGTTTCTTCTGTGTGTTGAATAGTGGGGGTATCTATAAGCCGTAAGAACAGTTAGAATTGCATGTATTGTTCCGGTATCTATTTCTGACCTATTTTTACATTATCTTTCTGTGTAGGTTTATATGTTGAAGGTTGAAGGAATTGCATTTCGATTTTTACCTGATCCTGTTCAACTCAAGAATGCAATGGAGGTTGGTGTCTCCATGAAGTCCAGTTTGTCTGTGACTAATTACAATACCATTTTACAGGGTCTAATTGGTTTGCCTTGATGTTATATCTGTGTGCTGTAATTCCTATTAGTTATTACTTATTAATGTGATTTTGATAGCTGAAGGCATCTACTACCACGAGTGGGTTCGATGGAGTCCCTGTTTTTCAGGTATGAAAAACTAGTTCTTGAGTGTAGTCTATAAGTTCTTCAATTAGTAAGATATGCTCAGCGAACTAGTTTTGACTACACATTATTTTACTCTTGTAAAAGATGGAAAATCAAGGCTACTTTTATATGTATAAGCAGTTTTATAAACCAATCCTATAGGTCTAAATCATTGCTTTCACAAAATACTTGTGTTTCATTCTGTTATTTTTTTGCACAGTCGGACCTCCTGGTCGTAAAGAAGAAAAACAAACGTTATTGCCCTATATATTTTCGAAAGGTTTGTATTTAATTTTATTTTAACATCCCACAGCTGGAGATTTTAAGTAATGACGCTTTACTGATTTAAACCCGAATATTGTTTATTGCAAAATCAGGAAGACGTTGAGAAAGAACTGTTAATGGTTCCAAGAGGACCCAGAGGAACCGCAATCTCACAACATATTACGGTATTGCAAACAGCTTTACTTTTCTTATGGGGTTCATTTACATATTTAAGAAGCCTGTAATAAGCTCTATGTTAAGCTACATTTTGTACTGAGAGTGCTGCTATTTTCTTTTTAAAGGTGGGAAGTCTGGAAGATGTTCTGAAGAAAATGGAGGTAATAACTAATTATGTATTTTAAAATGCTCCAATTCATTTCTTGATATAAATGTGATCATCAACCATATTACCATTTATGTTTTGGGTGGCAGATGAGTGAGAAAAATTCAGGCTGGGAAGATTTGATTTTCATCCCCCCTGGTAAAAGTCACTCCCAGCACTTGCAGGAAGTTGTAAATGCGTAAAACATAAAAACTCATAAACCATAAACAGACCCAAATGTAGCAATTTTCGGTCATCTTGCAAAACAACAGGTAACTTTTCGATATGAGGTTAAACTAATAGATGGAAAATTTCGTAAAAGCATGTAATTAGAGGTGGCAAAATGGGCGGGTTGGATTGGGTTGGTTGTTAGGTTAGGATGGATTTGGGTCAAGATGGGTTTGGGTTAGGATGGGTCATTTAGAAAAAAGATCAGGATGGGTTTGGGTCAGTATGGGTTTGGATCAGGATGGGTTTGGATCAGGATGGGTTCGAATCAGGATAGATCATTTTTTAAAAAGTCAATACGATTTTACTAGTTTTCTACAATCCAACACATATAGATAGATGCATATACGAGCTCAAAGAGATACATATACTACTTCATCTATAAAGGGTCGGTACTTTCAATAAATCAACGTTGATGATGAGGTGGTGAAGCGGAGGCCCGACTTTAGGTGTGGTGGTGGTGAGCGATGAAACTCAACTGCGGTGGTGGTGCACGATGAAACTTGACGAAGGTGGAGGCTGGTGGACCGGTGGTGATGCGGCGGACCGGTGGTGACGCGGCGGACCGGTGCTGACGCGGCGGACCGGTGGTGATGCGCGATGAAACTCGACAGAGGTGGGAGACTGTTGGTGTGTTGGTGTGGTGGACCGGTGGTGATGCGGTGAGGGTGCGGTGGTGGTGCGGTGGTGCCTTGTGCGATGGAGGCGATCAATTTGAGTGAAAGAAACATTGACTTATTGTGACTTGTAGATCTGATTTTGAAAATCTATCTTGACCTATGATTTCTTTTTTTTTCTAAAAAGGTTTTTAACCCATCTTGACCCCTTATGTTTTGTATTTAATCTATTCTAATCCATCTTTATTTTTAAAACATCCATTATAACCTAAAATCACATCCTTGGACTTCTTTTGCCACCTCTACATGTAATATAACGACACCAATTTACCTTTATAGCATTTTGTTGTTCTATTCAGGATTGTTACTGGTGACCATTACCATCATGAGGATAACGAGATGACTGGCTAAAACTCTCTTCTTTTTGCCTATCGAATTCTTGATTATCTAACAGAAAACATTGCAGCTGAGTTGAGATTGTACTTTCACACGGAACCAGACTGGTCTGTTTGTTTCTGTTTTTAATTTAATTTCTTGTGTTTTGTTGTATGAAACTGTGTAATGGTGAATCTTTCTTGTTTTAGTGTCTCAACAAGTACACTTGATGTCCTTAAATCTGTTTGAAACCCGTGCAATGTCAATGTTGACCTTGAACATATATAAAAGGGTTTGCTGTTGCCCAATTGACTAGAAGATCGGAGTTCATTATGTGCTTCTAGCTTGAAACTTGAACATATACAAATTTGCAGATTAACCAACATAGAACGCAAACAGGACCATCAAGCTATCAAGAACACAGACGTTACATTGCAAACATTGATATTTTAACATAGCAAATACTAAATATGAAACTTAATACAACCAACTTTCATCATCTAGATTCCAAAGATTTTAATTCTCAATCTCATCCAACATATCTAATAAGAAGCTGGATAAAGATAAGAACATGTAGCATGATTATATTAGATGGGGGTTAGTTTAGGAAGTCTTTCATTGGATCATCATGATGAACCCTCTTCATCCTGTATGCCTCCATGTCTTCAGCTGTCACTTCATCATTCCACTTGACATTATATTTGCGTTTTCGTTCATCTTTCTCTTCTTTCCGCCTCTTGTCCTCCTACACAGGTCACAATCAAACTTCAAAATGTTGGAACTCATGACCGACTCACTTAGTTCTTTAGCCACGAGCTATAAACCATAATTTGTGCGTTTAACAAACCGAAGAAACTTCATAAATTTTATATCAGATCCATTTTACCAGACATGAAAGTATGAAACTGAGGATCTAAAAGCAAAAAATACTTTAGGCATTTAGCCCCTCCTCTAGCTGGGTAGTATCAAAACATGTAAATATGAGATAATCGCTTACCTTCTTAAGTGCTTCAGCAAGTTTCTCTTGATCCAAAACCAAGTCATCGGGTATGTCTGTTCCCCAAGTGGCAGGCTGCTTCTCTTCCGTTGGAGAGATTACATCTGATGAGACAAATCAAATTATTATCAAATAAATATATTGACAAAAGCAAAAAATATATAAATCACAAAAACTTATACAAACATTAGCAAGACACGGGATATTCTAGTGAAAGGGGGGTGTTTCAAACCTTCTGTGGCCTCTTTACGAGCAATATTTGCCTTCATAAGGTCTGCTGCAGCTTCAGCAGCCTCTATTCCAGCAGCACCCGTACAGTAACTATTCCTAACAAACTGCTTGCAGCACCTATAACCCCATTGATGGTCCTTCCACCATGAACCCCATACAGCTGTGTGGTTGTTAATGTAAACATCCTCTTCATATTTGCTCTTAGGAAGAGCCATTTCCTGCCCCTTAACAACCCTACCAGCGCGATCGTACTCAACTTCTCTCTCACTTTGACCCAATAACAACTCTCTCGGAAGTGCTTCTTCAGCAGCTGCATTCCCATACTTGTCCAAAATCGTCTCCTTCACATTAGATTTCAACTTCTCTTTGTTAATCTTAAAATTTTTGTACAACAATTCAGCTTGTGAAGGAGCAGCTTGCATGTGTACATCATTCCCCTTGTCAAATGCTTCCCAAGCATGTATATTCAGTTGCTTAAACTCCAAAGCCTGACCACTTACTCTGTTTTGATTATCCCCAGCATAAAACTTCTCATTTGGATCCATATCTGGAAGCGGGTCCTCACGCATGGATCGGGTTTTTGGGTCATAATGAGCAGAATTGACATCAAGATTAAGAAGGTATTTAGCTGTATCTTCTCGAATACGGAGGTTCCTTACAGTTCCTGTGGACCCACCACCAGTGGTACGCACACGTTTCTCAACTTTGGCAAAATCCATCTGCTTGCTTTCATCAACTTTGGCTTCATCTACCTTTAAACCATCTTCATTGTCTTCATCATCACTAACCCCATCTTCAACATTTTCAGTATTGTTCTTTTCTTCAAGCTTTTTAAACTGCTGCTCTTTTAAATACTTTCTCCGGGCATCATCTCGAGCTTCATATCGTTCAACCACATGAGCATATGACGCTGTATCATACCCATTCCACCGGTCCCTTTTTCCATCAAAATCAAGCTCAAATGTCTCAATTTTCTCATCAGGTGCTATATTCTTATTGGTAAATTTTGCTCCATGCTTTCGCGGCCTTTCCATGCAGGATTTGCTGGTGTGTGTCATGGCTCCACAGTTTTCACACGCGCCCTTCCTGTATTTATCAGCTTGGTATATTTTTGCCCCTCTGTCGTACCATGATTTTGTGTAATTCGGATCCGATTTCCATTTCTTTTGATGTTTTAAACTCGGTTTATCTGCATTGAGATACCAAGGAGCAGATGACATATACTGAGGAATATGCGGATTGATTTCTTTTCCATCTTCATCAACCTCTGCAGGTGCAAGCCCAGCTTTACGAGCTTCCTCCAGTTCCATCTGTTTCCTGTGATCCTCCCTGGATTTAAACGCCACTGCAATAAACACGACATTACTAAGAGGCACAAAAAAACCACCCGTGTGCTAACATTAACGAATCCAATGACATAGAGAACTACAACCCTAGAACACGATGTTTGTGCAGAAACATAATAGAAAAGGTATTAGACACGTCAACACTCAACAGAAAAATTCACTACATAGGGTCGATAAGTTAGGGCCATATGGAATTACAACCTTATGAATTCTAATTACAGAATGGAAATACTATAAATCTATGTAATTGTAAACCCTAAGTCGAAATTAACATGAAGAAAAGTAATATATCCGTATTTTGTGTAAAAATTTACTCTCTGTTCTCGTGTTTTGATCTCTACGTCCATGAATCCGTATTCATACGGATTTGTATGAATTCCTTAACACACAAAACTACGAATCAAAGGGAATCCCTTCATCAATACGAGACACGATTTCAAGCGGTGTCAATTGGATCAAACTGTGTTTTATTTAGTACATAACAATAGCCCTAACTGTAGCATAAAGGATAATATGAAGAAGAAACGACCGTAAAACAAATCAATTTACGCGAGATAATCGGAAGGGTAACGGGATACGAGAAGGAAGAAGAAAATACATACCTGATGCCGTCGCCATGATAACCTTTGAGCAAAACCCTAAAAGGTGAAGTCTAATTCAAATAACGATACAAGAGTGAGAAGGGTGAAACCCCAAATCGAATGGAGTTTATAGGACGAAGAAGAAAGGGATGATGGCGGTGATGGTTGTTTTTGATGTGACAAAATCGTGATAATTTTGTGTGTCGGTTTGGGACTTCGGGTTAAAGTAAACCACTTGCCCGAAGATTTTGCGGGATAGGATATTCGCTCCACGCCTGAATAATACAGCATCTTAAAATTTTAACTTAATTTCCCTATAGCATGCCATGATTTTATTTTTGGTTTATAATAACTCTTGAAAGTTACAAGTTTTAATCGAATATTTTACGGAAACGTAATAAAGATGATTCTTGAAATGGATATTCGTTAATTTTAACTGTTAAACTTATTCAAATGACTAAAATATTCTTACTTATTAAAATAAATATTTACTTAAAATAAAAACCACCCACTTAATATATGTTAAATAAAAAAAGGTAGGACTCATTAATCCATCATTTCGGTTTCTTGCATAGAAACTACCACCATAACGATCGGAATCTTTTTTCGGCATCCCTCTCAAATCTCCGGCGACTCATCTCTTCCCCTATTCAACACCATAAGGAGGTGGTGTCGTGATGGTAACCATTTTTCGGCAAGGAGGTGGTGGTGGTTATTTGAGGGACGGGGAAGATGAAGTGGGTGAGGATGGCTAGAGAATTAGATGGTGGGGGCCATGGGCCATATATTATTATTTTGTTTTTTCATGTTTTAAAAAAATATTTGAGATGGTAATTTGATCATTTCACATGTATTTAACAGTCAAAAGTAACGACATTAATTTCAGGTATTACGTTTGTGCAAAGTCTTGGACTAAGTTTGTAATTTTTAAGAGTTAGAAACAAAAGGTGAAATCAGGACATATCATAGGGGCCACCCGTGTAATTAAGTCTAAATTTTTTTAAAATTTTCCAACCTTATAAATACAACACAACTATTTATCTTTAATGTTTTTAACAGCGTTTGAACCTACTCTCGGCCTTACCCACCACTGGAGGAACCCTTTTGAGGCAGGTTTTAAACCTTAGACCTAAAAGATCTTAAACTTTAACCATCACTCATACATTTGGACAGAGGACCAATGGTAACTATCTTTAATACTTTAAACCATTCACATTTTATTTTCTATAAATTTATATGAATGAATGTTTTATATTATAAAAAATGATTGTGAATAGATGATAGAAAAAAATATTATTGTTTAACTGTTAGATATATATTGTTTACCTTCATGAACTTTTTAATATATTTTAAAGTGGTTTTAAATTAGAAGAAAGAAAATATGATAATAAATATATATACATAAAGTATTAATTAATTGCAAGATGAGATTTTTAGTGTTATAATAAGGATAGTGATTAAGAATGAAATGTGAATGCTTTTACAAATCTCTCCTAACCATATACTTAGAAAATAAAATTGATCCATTGGAATTTCGATTTTACGACTCTTTATTTGCATATTTATATTCAATATATATGTAATAGATACTTAAATATGATTTTAATTAAAAAAGATAAATTTATAAATTATGTAATTTATTTTATTGATCATATTATTATATGATTTGTTTATATACTCTACCATGTATATATGCTATG
This sequence comes from Flaveria linearis, assembly GCA_024085815.1. Lineage (NCBI taxonomy): Eukaryota > Viridiplantae > Streptophyta > Magnoliopsida > Asterales > Asteraceae > Flaveria > Flaveria linearis. Next base: position 12,967,489 of record CM044002.1, read on the forward strand.
TAATTATAAACACATATTTTAGATAGTTATACCGCAACTTCATACGTTTCGTATGTTTTTCGTTTGTTCTGGATCCGTTTTGCGATGATATATATTATTTTTCATATATTAAATAAAACAGGTTGCTATTTTCAAAAACAATCGCCACAAAAATTACTAAAAAGTCCAAACACGAACAGGAGTGAGTGTGGAAAATGAGAAAATGGGTGCATGTGGCGGCGACTTTTCCACAACGTGTAAACGGAGCAGCTGATTACTCTCCACCATCCATAAATTATTTCAAAAAAGAAATAAAAATAAAACTCATCTCTCTAACCAAATATCGAATACAAAATTCATAAGACAACTCTTTCTACCTCTCGTATTACCTCTGTTGTCTTCATCATCCTCACACTATCCTCTAATTTCAATTCAATTCTTATCAATCGTCATGATTGAAATAAAGGAAGATGATAATTATCTATGGAAAAATTCGTTGTGAGGTAGGCTCCACGCGTATGTTCCTTTAAGTTTACCTTTTTATTTTTTTCTTTTCGATTTGTTTACTTTAATTTGTCATCGTTTTGATTTAGGTTTTCGTTACACAGTGTTGTTGAAGCTGTAATCATTGATTTGTTTGGTTTAATTGAGTTATTGTGACCAATCGAGGGAGAAGTTGGTGTCGAGCATCTGGTTTGACTCCGAGGGTTTACTGGTAGGTCGTCTGTATGCATCTCTCGTTATCTCTCTGTTTTGAAATTGACTGAAGATTGTTTGTTGATTAATTGTTGACTTTTTGTATATTTGTTTTGTGTTTGATGTGAGGTGATTGGCTCATAAGTCATAAGTTCATATGAATATATGATATGTTGGAGTTGTTTACTCGATTATAGAGATGATTGTCTATAAACCTTACGAACACTAGAATACTATTCTAAAACAATTATAGAAGTTAAAACACTCGATTGGTTTGCAAATTCGCATTAATGTCGTTCTGGATAACTGTATTGATGGTGGTGAAAGAACATTAGATCCTGGTGTTGATCAATATGTGCAGTGAGAATTAGATGCTCACTAGATTATCCTTCTAGGAGATTCATTTTCCTTGTTTTGTTATTTTACATTTACTTGTTACGGCCCAAACAAAAGAATCCATTCCAAAAGACTAGACTAGTGGGTGAGGCATTTGTTGCCCATAGCCCCATACAACCAATATAGGATAAGTCCCGTACCTGGCAATGATTTCAGCCTAAAATAGTTTTGTATTGGTTAGAAAGAAAGGTGGATGAGGAAAAGATTGAAGGTGAAGAAAGATTTTATAGGTTGTTAGTTGTATCGTGCTATAGGATGTGAAAGTAGGAGAAATTTAGTTTTCTGATGTTGGGATCCCATAAGTTTAGTTTTCTTGATGTTGAGATCCCATTGTACTTCCTCTGCTGCTCCACCCAATTTAAATTTGTAGAAAGAATTTCATTCTGGGTGTTCCTTGGAACTTTAATTTTTGACAAATTTTCTAGAAGAATTCCATTTTGGATGTCCCTTGGAAATTTTAAATGACAAAACTCCAAGCTAATATAATATAGTTGTTGATGATTTAGGACACTAGTATTTCCCTTTTATTGTCATCGCTGAAGATATTTTAGGATTTTGATAAATAATCAAATACTTGACAGGAATTTTGCATGCACCGACCCTGCCAGAGCATTATGGCTTTTTAGATGCTTAGACTCTAGATGTCATTCTACATCTGTTCCGATATTGAATTTATACAAGCCTGTAATAGAAACAGAACAGTTATATAAACAGTTGTCTTTTAGTGTGTGTCGAACTTTTTAGACCTGGAAGACTAAACAGAACACAATGAAGTGGATAGATGCTGCCCGTCAGTTTATTGTACTTTATTCAAGTTATCACACTAGATCCTTATTCTTTGACATGGTCTTTATCAGGATTTGACATTACTCTTCTGGAATTTTATTGGCATTACTCTCTTTGACGCATCATATGTGTTTATTTATGTCTGCTATCCGATTGTATCCCCTTTATTTGAAGGGTAAATATAACATTTGCCTGATTAATGAATTTTCAGATCTGATATTTTTGAAATGGAAGAAATAAAAGTTATTGGAGAGGGTACAACTACCAATGGTGAAGCTACTACAAATTTACCAAATGATAAACCCATTTCAGGTGCCTCAGCACCAGTAATGAATACATCTGATGGACCTGAAACCGAACAAGAAACCTCCATTGACCCTAAACCATCTAGTCTTTCCTCTGATAATCTCTCTACAACTATAAAAACAGAACCTGATAACTCGCTCCCGACAGAAAAAGATAGTCCCAAAAGCAACTCACTTGCTCAAGAAGCAGCTGTATCACCGATTCCATTAGAAATATCTGCACAAAAACCAAATGATGCTACTCTTGAAAGTAATGGCAATCCTTTAGTGACGTCCAATAATTTGCCCCATGTTGAGACTGTTAGTCCTGTCAAACAGCTCGAGAACACAAACTCGAGAATAGGTGATATTGATACAGCTGCACCTTTTGAATCTGTTAAAGAAGCTGTTTCCAAATTTGGTGGCATTGTTGACTGGAAAGCCCACAAAGTCCAGACTGCCGAGGTATGATTCTTCAACTACTAAAACTACAATTTTATTATCTTGTTTTTGTTGAAAGCTATTGTAGATACTTTTTTGGGGCAGTGCAGAAACGCAAGTATATAGAACAAGAACTTGAGAAAACAAACGAGGAGATTCCATTATTGAAAAAAAAATCTGAGGCAGCCGAAGAAGTCAAACAACAAGTATTAAAGGAGTTAGATAGCACTAAAAGGCTCATAGAAGAACTAAAAGTGAACCTTGAGAGAGCACAAACCGAAGAACATGAAGCCAAACAGGACTCTGAATTAGTCAAACTAAGAGTTGAAGAAATGGAGCAAGGGATTGCTGATGATTCTAGTGTTGCAGCCAAGGCACAGCTGGAGGTTGCCCAAGCTAGATATGCAGCTGCAGTTTCTGAGCTGGCAAGCGTGAAAAGCGAACTCGAGAATCTCCGTAAAGAGTATGCTTTATTGGTTTCTGAAAAGGATATAGCTGTAAAAAGAGCTCGGGAAGCAGCCTCTGCATCAAAAGAAGTTGAGAAAAAGGTAGAAAACTTGACAATTGAACTGATGATGACAAAAGAATCTTTAGAGTCAACACATGCTGCTCATTTAGAGGCTGAAGAACATAGAATTGGAGCAGCAATGGCGCGTGAGCAAGATGCTTTAAATTGGGAGAGAGAATTGAAACAAGCGCACGAGGAAATTGAAAAGGCCAACAACCAGATTGGCTCGATTGAAGATCAGAAATCGAAACTAGAGGCCGCTACAGCTCTGCTTAATGACCTGAAAACTGAATTAGCCGCATACAAGGAATCAAAGCTGAGTCAAGATGATATTAATAACCCTGATAATGAGATAAAATCAGCAAAGAACAATGTTGAAGAGGTGAAACAAAACATTACAAAAGCAACAGAAGAGATTGATTGTTTAAAAACGGCTGCAAGTTCATTAAAAACCGAGTTAGAGAAAGAAAAGGCCGCCCTAGCCGCCATTAGGCAGAGAGAAGGGATGGCAGCAGTGGTTGTTGCTTCTCTTGAAGCCGAACTAAACCGAACAAGATCAGAAATCGCTATTGTTCAAGCAAAAGAAAAAGAAGCCCGAGAAAAAATGGTGGATCTCCCGAAACAACTACAAAAGGCAGCACAAGAGGCGGATCAAGCAAAATTGATGGCCCAAGAAGCCCGTGAAGAGCTAAACAAAGCTAAAGAAACTGTGGAACAAGCTAAAGCTGGAGCAAGTACAATGGCGAGCAGATTACTTGCTGCACAAAAGGAAATCGAAGCAGCAAAAGCTTCAGAAAAATTAGCTCTGGCAGCCATTGATGCACTTCAGGGGACTCAAAATGAGCCAGAAATGGGAGTGACACTTTCTTTGGAAGAATATTATGAATTAAGTAAGAAAGCCCATGAAGCAGAAGAGGCGGCTAACTTACGGGTCGCTGAAGCAATCTCACTGATTGATGTAGCAAAAGAGTCTGAATCAAAGAGCCTGAGTAAGCTCGAGCAAATGACATCAGAATTGGCTGCAATAAAGCAAGCACATGATGCAGCATTGCAGAAAGCTGAAAAGGCAAAAGAAGGAAAACTGGGCGCTGAACAGGATTTGAGAAAGTGGAGAGCTGAAAACGAGCAAAGACGAAAATCAGGACTAGGGGTGGGCCCAAGAGAAAGTTTTGAAGAGGTGAAGAGCTTTAACACAAGGCCTGTTAGCCCGTCGAACCAGAACCTGAGGCCTGTCGTGAAGACGGTTTTACCTGAAAGCAACAGCAACACAGCTGAGTCTTCACCCGAGGTGAGGAGTTTAAAGAAGAAGAAGAGGTCGTTTTTCCCTCGGATTTTTATGCTATTGAGAAGGAAGAAATCGGGGTTGAATAAGAGAGGGTAAATGGTGGTAGGTGTGTCGGTGATTTTATACATGTAACATATATTGTTGTTTTTGAGTGTGATTCATCTTGCAAATTTGATCATAAAGAAGGAAAAAAATAAGCTGTATTGTTATTGTTATTATGTAAGAAAATCCAGGTTTGAGTATCTGTATTGTGTACTTTTTCACTTGTCTAATACAATCGTGTGCAAGTTTCCTTGTCACATCTACTCAGGTTCCATTTGTTTATATAGTTTCCTAATTTTTTTAATCTCTTTTTTTCTTCTTGTTAATATGAAACTTTATAAATCCACTTGGATAGTTGGATTGTATTGATCTTATGAATCAGTACTTGCATTTTAAACAAGAATTTGACCTGTTACCTAACCCGACCCGTTTGTTTTATCAGGCTTACTCACCATCATCAAATGAAGATGGTGAACCCACACTTGAGATGGTTCATGTTTCACAATCAAATTTACTTGATTGATGCAAAAAGAATGTGATTACTTTGAAAAAACTGAGGTTATCATACAACATCCTGTTACAGGATTACAAGTATTCGAATAAGAGGCTCAAGAACTAGGGCCAGCAAGAGTTTGAATGATGGTTTGATGCCATGGGTCCGATAGGTGCTTAACTAGGTTATCAACAGGGCCTACATGAGTCACATTAGCCTGCACGAATATCCCAAGCATCGCCACCATCGCAAGCCGGCCTAAAACATCCATTTGGTTAGTCCCAAGACATAACTAAAATAACTGTAACAAATCCAAAAAGCTAAAAGGGGATTAATACCATTTTTAATCTCCTTCAGCTTCCACTCATGAGCATTTGCTATGTCTTTAGCAAGACCAAGAGGATTAAGCAAAGGACCACCAGGATATCTATTATGACCAACATATTCTATTAGTCACCTTTTACTGCATTAAGAACATGTATTTTATAGGTACAAATGATTTAAAGCTTTTTACCCTGGTTCTAAGCCTTCTAGAGCAGCTTCCAAACCAAAAAAAGACCCTTCCTTAGCTTGAGAACCCGGATTAGTAAAATCCATATATCTTTTTGTCTCAACGAATCTGCACAAAGCAAATTTAAAAATTAAAAAATGAATAATCAGTCAATTTATAGCATAATTTAAAAGATTTAACATTTTAACTACCCCATCAAAAGTAGTTGGACAATGAAGAGAGTTCTAGTACTGGCAAAATCAAACTTAGTTGCACCTGCTTCATACCACACTGGTAGGTCGCTTATTCCTGTTACGCGAAGCAACTGCAACAAAAGTGTTTGGGTAAAAACAAAAAAAAATTGCATAAAGAATCTCATTTCCTAAACCAATTTACTTGAATTGGGTCAGATTATGTTATGGTTTGTATGGGTCGAATAAAAAAGAAGTTTAAGGTTTAAAGTTGTCTAAAATCTATATTTATCGCATACATCCTCCTAAGTGATTTCAAAAGCTCAGATGATTTCATTTTTGTAATCATAACTACAACAAAAATGATCTGGGTCAACTGAACCATATTGACCCACTACCCAACCCGTGACCCACCATATTGTCACCTCTAGCAGATGTACAAAAATGATTCTGGAAGATAAAAAAATGAACCAACATCAGTGAAAAGAATTCCAGCAACTCCAGCCATAGCAAAACGGGCATGAACTAGTTCAGCCTGCACATACCACTTCAAGCTAGCTGGATCCTCTCCAAGTCCAAGAGGGTCAAACCCAAAATCTCCAGCAAGACTTTATAGAAAAGACAAAAACATTAGAAAAGATTCATGTTTTCTTTTTCACAAATGTATTGTCAAGTGCTTACGTTCCATCAAGATGAGGTGGAGGGTCAAGCCCCGGAAGCCATGTGGGTCGCTGCTGAGCATGAATGGTGGTTTTCATGCGTCGTGCACCCCTACTCCATTTAGATATGTCAGGTGTACCAAATGCTGTTCTGTTTGCACTTTTGCCTGTGTGGTGTTTTACTATGGATGATGAAGAACAAGAGCATGCTGGTATATGGGAGCTTCTAACAATTGAAATGTACATTTTTTTATCCTTATCACCAAACAAACCACCAATTGCCACTCTGTAGGCATAAAAACCTCATGGGACCCATTACTATCCAAGTGACCACTCAACTCCACATATATGTGATGGAAAGACACAACTTATCCAAAAGCTTTTCACCCATTAATTCATATTCATATAAAGAATTACAAAATAAAAATAAAAGTAACACAAGGACTTATATTAACTAATAAGCAAGCATTTTAGGTTTTTCTTAACCATTACAACAATCTTGTTGCTAACAAAAGTATAAATTGTCTAAAGCAGAATAAAACTAAGAAGGTTAACAAAAGCAATTATTAAGCATAAGAAAGTCTGCTGCTAGAAATGCTGAAAGAACTGACTTTCATTGGAGTAGCAACAACGAGCGGGGCCTCAGGTGAATCACTGACTGCAAATTTCTCATGCATAAAACGGCTGTCAACAATTGAATCATCTTTTGGGACTATCTTGTAGCAGTAGCAACTCTTCAAACCAACTTGATTTCTGTAGCATTCATGGGACCCATCCTTCACCTGCTGAAAGTTCCAAATGACACTGAACTTCCCCACAGTGGCGACCAGGTGGCGTTCTTGCTTCCCATCTTCAGTGACCTATATCAATTCATTATATTCACGCAAGTTAATCCTAAATTAACTGTTGATGGTAATATGTTGTAATTAAAACAGCTAATCAATGAGGATAAGGTCAAACATTGAGTCATCAAACTAAATCACCAAAGGTCTTCTTAATCACTATAAAATGTTATTAAGAAGCATAACAAGATGCATACGACAATAATAAAGAAAGTGAAACTGATACATACCCAAGAGAATTGGGCTCCACGGAACTTATTGAATACTCCAGCCCTGTGTGAATCAAGAGGATTCAATTTCAACAGCCTCGGGGCTGAGATTCTGTTTCCCATACGTCCTGTAAAACCCGTCTTTGATTTCCCATCTTTATCAGTAAATAAAGTGCAAATAAGAATCAAATAAGTATCAGTTGTGCCCAAAATCCATTTCCCATCATAAGTAACATCCACATGTGTAATGGGTGACCCAAGGCCGGGGAAAGCAGTCTTGGCTTGTCTCATGGAACTCACAGAGTACAACCTTATCTTCCCATCAAGAGAACCAACAACAATTGACCCATCGCCAGTAGTTGCAAAACATTGAAAATTTGTCCCTCTAGAGAACTGATGTCCTTGTGTCCAGTTTAACACAGGGGTATTTGCATCAGCAAGATTCTGAACAATCCCATGGCGGTCCCGCATATCCCACCTACAAAGCCTGTTATCATCCAAACCCAAGAAAGTCGACCCCGAAGGATCCATTTGAGCTCCTTTGCTATCATTTGTCACATCCCTCATAGTAATATCAGTTCCATCTTTTGCAAATTTCCATTCAGTAACCACTTTCCCAGTTTCTATATCAAATTGATGTAGTCCATTAGTGTGTGGCTTTCCATTAGTCATTGGACTCATTAACAACATATTCGTTTCAGCTTTCATCAAAAGAGCTTTTCTAGAAGTTGATTCAACATGACCTTTCATCGCATCATCAAAATTAACATAAACCCCTTTTCCATGAATACCATGACTGAAATTCTTAACAACTTGAATACCCGAATCGCTTACCAAAAAACTGTTGTCTAAAGCCCCTAATGCTAAGCTTTTTATGCTTCCCCCTTTTGCAGCCTCCTCAAATTCCTCTCGGAGATCATGGTTTCCTCTTACTGGAGTCTTGAAAGCAGGACTGTTAGAGAAACTATCTTCAGCATCTTCCCACATTGAATCATCAGCAGCTTCAGGATTCGCCCATGCGACAAAGTCTTTCCCATAAACCTTAGCTTTATTCACATCATTACACTCAAATCCATATGTATTTTCGAACAAACACTTCTCATACTGCTCAATGAAACCCTTATAAACTTCAATACTAAAGAACTTCAGAGCATAAACACCATTTGCCACAAAATCTATCCGTAACTGATCCATAATCGGCTTCAATTGCAACTGTTGATCAACGGGAGCCCGAACCTTTGACCCAACTTTCAAAAACCAACACAAATCCCCATCTCCTTCCTCTCCATCGTCATCATCATCGTCCCCATTGATCGTCGTTTTAACGAAATAAAACGAACTGAGCTTATCAGCGACGACCCATTTCGAATTAGCTGTATTCCCACCGGTATGAATGTAAAGCTTAACGGCGTTCTTGAGGGTTTGGTTCTTAGATTGGTATTTGAGTTTTAGGGCTTTTAACTTAGCTTCAATTTCGTCAGCAGACGAGGGGGTCTTGGGGGGAGTTTTGATGGGTGATTGGTGGTCTTTGACGTCTTCGTAATCTTCTTCTTCTTCTTCTTCGGAGTAGTGTTGTTCTTCTTCAGATTCAGAGTCGGTGATTTCTAGATCACGTCGGCTTTCAGCGGCACCCATTTGGAGTTTGATTGAAACTGATTTTGGGTGTTAGGGTTTGGTGAGAATGATGATTGAAGATGGTCGTGAGGATCGGATCGAATGGTGGTGCAAAAGGGGAAGAGGAGTGAGGTGGGTGGATGCAAAGAGGCGCGTAAGTTGAAATTTTGAAATTATTATTGATGAATTGCTGAAGATAAGGCCCAAGGATGTCGAAGTTTTGTGGAATCTGAATCTGATACCCATCAGCTTTAAGAAGATCCAATTTGTATAGCTGTATCCTCGGTCAACGAATAATTTTTAAGCTCGGTCACACGAGTAAACTCATTGGCAAAAGACCAGCCATGACTGCGAACACAAACGGCGCCTACCATTCCAAAGGAAACCCACCACCTAAAGGTCCACTGTGGTAAAACTCTTGACCCACTTGAAGCATATTGCATCAAGTGAAACTCCAACGGTATCACCCACGGTTGCTTTTCAATTTACGGAATCATGTAAAAATAAGATAATATTAACAGTATTACCCTTTAACAACTACCTTGTTTTCTAAACTTGATGGACTTACACACGTTAAACTTTTGATATACTCACTCATGAGCATCAGGGTAGGATTAGTAGAGAGATGTACCTTTAGTCATAACTAAAAGCAATCATGTAAGTGTTTGGAAAATCTTCAAAATATGTTGATTGTAATAAAACCCTAATGGAGTTTCACTGTAAGCTTTCTTTTATTATTTTTTTTTTCTTTCGGTTGAACACTAAAACATGTATTACATTTAGTCTTGTGTGCTACAATAGTCGTTTTATTTTGTTAAAGTTCAGTCGTCAAAATTAGTAAAAGCTACCAAATTGGCATAAGAAGACGATAACCACATAATTTATCTAACGTGAACGATTGTTCGTGTTGTTAAAAGTAGTACTTGAACATTTTAACAAAGCTAACTTAAAATGAGGATATTAGGTGAGCAAAGGATAGGTATTGGTGGGAAAGTCCCATCAAGCTCTACATTTATATGTGTGTGACTAGTGGGTGCCCGCGCGCGTTGCGGCGCCCACGTTATTTTAACTTAATACCGGGGAGTTATAGTAGCAGAGTTGCGTTCATACGTTTACATGTGTATTGTGTTGCTGCGTGTTGTTAATCATCATGGTGTACGTATATGGGCAGGCACATTATATTTAATAAACGTAGAAGATACTTTTTATTCCATAAATGGGGTTTTGGAAGAGTTCAGGTGAGTGTCTACTCTTTTAAAGCGAAATTTAGATATTTGTTTCAGACATATAAATTATTTTCAAACATGACATAGTGACATGGTAGACTTGCCCGCGCGCGTTGCGGCGCCCACGTTAGTTATAGTAGCAGAGTTGCGTTCATACGTTTACATGTGTATCGTGTTGCTGCGTGTTGTTAATCATCATGGTGTACGTATATGGGCAGGCACATTATATTTAATAAGATACTTTTTATTCCATAAGGTAGACGGAAATGGGGTTTGGAAGAGTTCAGGTGAGTGTCTACTCTTTTAAAGCGAAATTTAGATATTTGTTTCAGACATATAAATTATTTTCAAACATGACATAGTGATATGGTAGACTTCATTGTTGATGTGATAGGGTGGTCATGGTTTGTCATAAGCCTTGCACATTTCTATTATCTCATCCATATGGGTTGTCCACCACTCGTCGTCCCAGGCATCCGTAGTAGGTTCCTTGTGCCCTTCATCAATTACATTGTTTGATGTGGAAGGGGTGCCCTTTTTTTTCCTGCTTCATTGGTGTGGTTACTTTTGGTTGAGGGGACGCTGAAATGAAAGAACGTCTAATTAGCAACCACGAATGCAACTTTTTTTTGGACTGCATGTATGTGTGGATATGTATATGTACATGTGTGTATGTATTAAGAAATTTGTGGTAGTAGGTTATTTGGGTGTACCTGTTACTGTTGCTTTTGGGCTTTCCTTTTTTCCATCTGTGGTTGGTTTGTGTTCCTTGAAATGTTCCGTAGGGGAATTTGGACATCTTCTTTTTTTGTCTTGGTTGGCTGAGTGGGGCAGGTGTAAATGTGTCATGTAGTAATGATATATGAAGCATAATAGTAGCATGATAGTGTGGAGTGTAAAGTGGAATGAGTTAGGTTACATACCTGCTGCATTCACGTTGATTCTGCTTGTACCATCCATGATGTCTTCTTCTATCTGTGGAATGTAGGTGAAAATTTTTATCATGTATATGAGATGCATGTCATATGGCAGTATGCGTGTGTTGTGGTTAGTGATGATAGTATTACGAGTTAATGTTTGGTAATGTGTTGGTAATGTGGAGGTTGTGGACGAAAAGTGTCTTCTGCCTATGCGGGTGCAATGCACGTGAGCAGTATGCCTTTTCAAAGTCTCGCGTGGAAAGGAGAACACACCATTCCTTGCATACAACTTTGGATCTAGCAGCGTCCTTTGCGGAGACCGTTGTTAGTATGTCAAAAACCACAACTTCAGTAGGTAGGGTTGCCATGCTTTTGAGGGGCCAGAAAGAGAATGCAAAATGGAAAAGGGAGTTAGTCAGTGATGTGATTGTTGTAAGGTGGAGACGTAGTGTACATAAGAAAGTTTATGCCATGTTGTTTTATTCTAACGATACGTGAAGATGATATATTCAAAAATGGTGTAATATGTTACCACTAAATTTATATGGAAGGATGGGAAAAGTGAACACTATCACGATTGCACGAACTTAGCCTAAATCAATGTAATAATAACCTATGAATGTACTTACAGTCATGATCAAAGCATCATACTTTGTTGAATTGTTTCTATTTATCAAAAGGGACATACATCAGCGCAGATTCAAATTTTAAGCAGGTTTATATAAAGGTCAATTGCATTGTGTGTGATGTCCGTACTTCGTGCGTTAGTGAGTGCATGCATAACCAAAAAACCTGGGTCTAAAAAAATATATAGTAAAGCAAAGTATGTGGAAGCATAGGATCATAGCACAGGACTCATATTATGACAGTGTGTATTGAACATACTTGATACAAAATCAAACAGGTTGATTACCCAATTTAATATGTCTTAAATTTCATGCAGAATTATATGGTTTGGGAAAATAGGTGAAGAATCAATTACTGCAGAATGTCAGAGCAAAAAGGGCGTACCTGGTGCTGCAAAGAGCTCTCGCGTTTTCGCAAGGTCCAGGGAGGGTCCGTCCCATTTAAGGGAAGATGTACGCGGTCTTTCCCCCATATTTTGTGGGGAGGCCGTTTCCACGGATCGAACCTGAGACATTCGGTCCCTTAGGAACAGCTTTTACCGCTGCGCCAAGGCCCGCCCTCCAGAATGTCAGAGCAAGTTTGGTATAAAATAAAAATGATAATAATGATATGAAGGCAACAGATCATGTTTAGCACAAAAACGTGCCATGACAGTATGCTGTATAATGCTCCACATTTACCACTAATGTACAATAACAACATATCAGTAGCTTATGGTTTCTAATCAAGTGAAGCATGTTATAAGCAACTTCCACAGAGATAATCTCAATGGAACTCAGGTCCACATTTACCACTAATGGTTTCTGAAAGCCTATAAGTTTATCTGCTCATCTAAATTAACAAAATTGAAAATGTATTGTTTGCACATGCTTATGATAAATGCCTGTATTCTGTTTACAAAATGAGAAGTAATACACCCATGTAGTTTGTAAAGATTAGAAACACATATGAAAGTAACAAAAATAAAATAAATAAAACAAGTACAAGCTATAACCCAACCTTAGAATCAATTTTAGAGGACTTATAAATCACCAAAAAAGGCATAAATATATAGATGTAAAACCTCTCTTTGATAAAACAGAAATTACTTCAATGCAGCCTCATCCCCTAAACTTGAAATTTTAAAAAAATATGGATTAAAACTGGTCGATTTTGGTTTCAATTCATTAAAGTTGACTCCTTTTAACGGCCTAACTTAAAGTTGATCAGTTTCTTGTACATGTTGGTTTTACATGTACCAGTTCAGAGTGCATGGTGTGCAGAGGTGAAAGGGTCAGCCTACTCTTTGGGGTCCAGTTGATTACAGTTTTGGTCATGAGAATACCATTTGCAAACAATACCCATAACAAGACATTACATACACAAAAAGTAAAGTTGTCTATCGAAAATTTGTACATTTAGTTCAAATTTTAGAGCAGAAGCTCCCTAATACCACTTCCAATTTGGAATCAATAGAAGTAAACATTATCTATATCTCCCAATACTATAGTTTTTGAACATTGCACAGGCTACAATTGAAGAACATATAATAAATCATTCGTCATAATTTAGCACTGAAATGATTTTTGTGGATTAGAAAAGAGCATACCTGTAATGGACAGAAACGGAGGTGAGGAATTCAAGATGCGTTGTGCTTTCCTGCCTGCGAGAAGGAAGAAGACATATAAAACGATGATCCGACACATGTACGTAGTATAAATCCAGAAAATCAGTGGAACTATCCACTCATTTTCCTGGGTGCACTCCGAATTGGGGGTAATTGATGCATTCTGCGTTAGATGTCATACCTGCGTACTTTGATGACGACGATGGTGGAAGTGCAGGGGAGGGTGCGATGAAGATGCGGAGCAGACCATATGGAAGAGGACAACGGTAGGGTTGAGTAGTAATTGTCGGGCCATTGAAGGTGGGATCGTTCGGCTTTCCGTCGGCTCCTCAGAAGCATCGCCGGGGAAGGGGAGTTGGGGAATGCGGTGAGATGTGAAGAGAACGAAACAACAAACCATTGGAGGGGGCAGGGCATTGAACTGGGGGTGCGGAACGTCGCCGGTAACGGTCGGGGGAGGTGAGGCGCTCATCCGGTGGGCTACAGAGCGGACGACGGTAGGGGGGTTACGACGATGCCAACAGGCGCGTCTTACAGATGGGTGGAAATTACAATTCTAGACATCCAATATGTATTATATAGTATTAGAGATATACGAATGAACATCAAATAGAACTCAAGTCGTTAATGGGCGTGAATAGCCCATTTAGAAGTTCATGTACGAACCATTCTCATGAATACCCTGTTTATGTCCATACAATCAAAATTAAAAGAATTTGACAAGGTTGGATAACAACACACGCAAGGATCTTGATTTACGGTGCCACCATGATTCTGTTATATTTTTACTCAGCCACCCACGGTGTTCTTTTAATTGTACACTATTTGAAATTTGTTGTGAATATCCATTTCGCAAGGATCTTGATTTACGGTGCCACCATGATTCTGTTGTATTTTTACCCAGCCACCCACGGTGTTTTTTTTAATCGTAAACTATTTGAAATTTGTTGTGAATATCCCTTTTAGCTTCCTTAACAAACTTTTTTCTAGTTGTTAAGTTTCTATTGAACATTTATATGTCTTCTATCACAATCAATTCCATTATTTAACGTTGATAAATTAAGCTTCCCTCAAGAGATGTCAACACGTTTTACATAGTATATTAAGTTATTAACTTGCACCTAAATAATTTGGAAAAAAGATAAACACAGAACAAGCGCAACTTGTACAAAGTTGACAACCACAGGTTGAAGAGTCTTCTTCCATGTTTTTTAAGCGCTTAAGCTCCCCCAATATTATGCTCAAGTTCCCTCATTATTATATTAGTGCTTTAATAAACACAAAACATTAACCAATAATAAACTGAAGAATGGTATTTGATATTTCTATTAATGTTTTCTTGTTTCTTTCAAAACTTTCCTTTGTTTGTATAATCTGTAGCTACACGATTCCATCAACAAATCCTACAAATTTATCTAAAATATCATCAGCAGACTGCGAGCATTAGTTAGCATTGCAGACTCTCTACTCTAAAAATTCTATGTAATTAATCTGTATAAAGTTCCATTGTATGTTTTACTAGTTTATGTTTGCAATAGTATTCGTAAATGTTCTTAGCGATTTTATAGTGATATAAAACACTTATATAACAAATCTTACAAACACATATTACATTGCTTTTAAGTTTTAAACAAAATAAAACAAGTAAATGAATTAAAATAAAGGGCGTACCTGGTGCTGCAAAGAGCTCCCGCGTTTTCGCAGGGTCCAGGGAGGGTCCGTCCCATTTAAGGGAAGATGTACGCGGTCTTTCCCCCACATTTTGTGAGGAGGCCGTTTCCACGGATCGAACCTGAGACCTTCGGTCCCTTAGGAACAGCTTTTACCGCTGCGCCAAGGCCCGCCCTCAAGTAAATGAATTAAAATGTTTACAGTTTATTATTTTACTATATACATATATACTAAATTATGATGAACATGAATGTTATAAGGAAAGTAACACAAATAAGAACATTGACATAGTAACATGCTTATAACATATTAATACTCTTATCGCCTTTTTATAGATAATCTAATTTCATAGCCTCGGTGACCGCCCAAAAGGCTTCAAGAACATCTAACCTCATGCTTTACATCTTTGAAGGTTTAGGGAAGATATCAGGTGTGAATTTCTGGGCTGCACTCAAACTGCCTTTGACCTTCATAGCGCCCCTGCGTCCATGAACCATGACATATTGACATCACCCATCAAATTTCCAATGGGAATAAATACTAAATAAAAACTATGATGATTATGAAACGAGACTTGACTTTTAACCATTGCTTTTAGTTTTCGTTTGTTGCAAAAGGATACGAGATTGATCAAAGAATTGGGTATCTGGAGCAAAAAGTCCAACTTAAAACAGACTAACTTTAGATGTAATGCGCTTGGAGTTACAGGACCCATAAAAACCACCAGAGAGGCCGTGACGTATGCACCAAACTCCCTCATATGGATTCCCAATTTTGACTTTAACGAGTTTACCCCAAATTTCATGATATTGATTTATTCCGTTTAGATTGTAAATGTGAACCGTGAATTTCTATAGTTCACACGTGTATTTAGTCATTCAATTTGAATTCTAGACTGTCAAAATTAGATTTTCCCAATAAAAGTGCTTGCTATAATGGTTTTTATCATTCAATATCATATCAACTGTCCCTTATAGTACCCTGGCAACTGTTGTCCATAAGTGCTCATTTTGCAAAAAAGAAGTGCTCCTCTTGCATTTTGACAACAAAAGTGACCCATATAACAATGTTAGAGAAGTCAATAACTCAAAAGGAAATGAAAATGACAACATTTACCTCATGAAAGCAATTTGAGGATTCATTTTCCCAGTGGCAACTTTGACAAAGTCTTCATCCGTGAAAGAAAACGTGGCGTCTGGCTTTCCACCTTCATACGGACCTGTAACCCGACCATGATCAGTCAAAACAAAGGATCTTTTTGGCAATGAATGCCATGTTCTCTAGCACTTATTTAGGTTGTTAGTTTTTATATTTCTTATAATTATACACTACTCTCATTCCCAAATTTACAAATCAAACAAGTATTTCTAAGGATCTATGAGCAGCCACGTGAGAATCTGATCATAGAAGACAATCGGTTGTTAGAGCTCAATCAGGACCAATCACTAGTTTTATACTTACATTTCTTAAATTAAATACACACGTTTTAATTTAATTCTGCAATGTTATCGCAGGAGCAACACTTATGATCATGACAATTCTAAATAAAAAGCAGCAGAAAGCCTTATTTCCCCTAATTTATACAGAGAAGCAATTTATCAAAATTTCATTAGTATCGAACGAAACGAACAGATTACAGACCTTTGGTAATCTCTCCTTTCTTGAGATCGACAACGTAACTCTCCTCGTTGAATCCAAGCTTCTGTCAATGCAAATTGCAACAGATCACGATAGATTAGTTCAGTAGCGGGTGATTTCAGTTCTAACAAGTGAATTAACTGAAGAGAAACAAGTATAATAGGAAGAAGAAGAAGAAGAAACCCTAATTTCAGAACCTTGGGAGCGATATTGATTTGATAAACGAGTCCGATTTTCTTAGTGATTGCTTTGCCGGCGTCGGTGGATAGATGAGCTTTCATCTGCTCCATCAGGGCGGCGGATTTGAGGTCGAAAGAAGCCATTGACGGTGGTTTCTGGAGAGTAGTCGGGTGAAAATAGGCACCAAACGCAACGGTTTGTTTATCAGTGAAGGTTACGTGACGGTTACGGTGACCGGTTACGGTGACGGTTACGGTGACCGGTTACGGTGACGGTTACGGTGACTGTGAACGAATGCTTTGGGTTTTGCTTGTAGGTTATAAACTACCAACTCCAGAGCCTTTTAAGATTTACAAAATACATTTTGTTTTGCATAGTTTATTAGATAGATTTAATTCTAAATGAAATAAAATGTCATGTAATTTATTTGTAAAGAAAAATTAATATTAATAATTCAAATGACTTATTATTAACAATACTTGAAATATCAGTTTGACTAATAAAACTATTTACTTTCATTTTGGTTATCAAAAGTAATCCTAGTAGCATAATTCTACTTGATTTTACTCGTAATGGTGATTGTGAACGAAACAGAGAAACATACAAGTAAAGCCAAATGAAAATCAAATATAAATTGAGCGTAAATATATTATAATTACACTACTAAGATTATTTTAGTAACAAAAGCGAAAATAACATACGTAAACTTGCGAAATTCTAAACTTCCCTTTCATGTTCGAGGAAAAGGATGAAAATGGCTTATATATCCTTGAAGATAAATGTATGGTTTACCTAAATCCCATCGTTCGTATACTAGGAATGAGCGTATGGCACGAAATAGATGAGAATACCGAGTTTGATTATAGTTATGACATGGATGTTAAAAATAATAAAGCTGACACAATAACAAACATTAAAACTTTAGTGGCTAGTTTGAGAATATGATAACACCAATGTGACCAAATTCAAAATTTCAGTTGTGGAATAATGGAGCGAGTGGTAGATAGGAGATCCAAAAGTATGCGGTGATGAATGCAACAGATTGTACCATTGTGGCTTGTGGTGTCATTTTCTCATCAGCCAATTGCTCCGCCGTAGCACCACCGCCCTCCGTCACCTGACAAATACTATTTCAACCAACTCCAATCACCGCCACAAGGTCGCAATCTGATCATCGTGTTCGTCTGCAATCTAAAGCAAACTACATTGATCGCAAAGGTATACTTCTTATCGTACAATTGCACTTCATGCTTTTTAGGTTTCTGATTTAGGACTTTAGGAGAAAATTGTGGTTGATGATTGATTATCACCATGAATAAGGTTGAGATACGAGATCAAGCTCGTAATGGTCAGTTATAACATCAGTTTTTATGTTTGCCCTAAATTTATTGTTTCCTTTGTGCTACCGTATAACCTCTAATGCTTCTGTTTATACTTCTTACAGTTGATGCATCAACATTTGTGCATTATCCTTCGTGTTTCCAACAGACTTGGGTAAATAACAATTGGAAGATCTCATTTCCTTCAAATTGTGCATATCCAACTATCAATAGAACCACAGAAGTGATTTGCGGAGCAGAGAACGATGATTCATCAAACCCTTATAAGTTATGCAAAAGTTACAAACTGGAAAACAGAATTTAAGAGCCCTTCACCTTTTCCATCTTCTGTTCTGGATAAAACTTCCATGAGAAGAAGCCATTTGGATGATAAAGCTTCATGTGATAGCATAGGTGGTGTGTTAAAATATCATAGGCCACTGATCCGGCGCCAGTCTGTCCACTGTACCGCTGATGGGGAGCTTCAAGTGTGGTCCGATGAAGACGAGGATCTTTGCCCTGTTGAATGTGTTAGAGAAATTAAAACGGACGAGGAATTGCTTGCAGTTCTTGAAAAGGCAAAAACAGCTAATACATTGGTTGTGGTTGATTTCTATCGCACTTCGTGTGGTAGTTGCAAATATATTGAACAGGGTTTTGCAAAGTTGTGCAAAGGGTCTGGTGATGAAGAGGCTGCGGTTATATTCTTAAAGCATAATGTGAGTTCTGTTCATATGATATTTCTGATTTATATGTAAAATACACTCATTTTGTTTCATCAAAGTGCCTTGAGGTGACTTATGATAGTCAAACAAACTGCTTATAAGCATCTAGATTGAAACACATCATTATGACTTAAAAGGGAGCAAATATAGAGATTCTGCACAAAAGCTAATTGCTGTGGTTGTGATAATGTAGAATGTGGCAGTTTTCATGGTCTTGTGATGCGTGTTGCAGGTAATTGATGAATACGATGAGCAATCAGATATAGCAGAACGTCTTCGAATTAAGGTATAATATTTAAAATGAACAAAATTCTTTTTTTCCAATAAATTATTTACTTGCTGGTTATAATAAGTTAGACCCCAAACATACCAACAACCAACAGTCCTTCAGACTTGGTCAGGTGGTAAGAGCCCCTACTTCAAAAGTGGAGGTCAGGGGTTCAAACCTCCTTGACACCGGTTTGAGGACATCTAAAGCAATGAAGAGAATTTTCCTTTGAGCCAATGTTGCGGAGGCCGATTCTCAGAGCTTGACCCCGGTTTTCATCCGGCTGTTACTCCAGAGGGGCAACCCTTGTGGAGGCAGTACGGTTTCCGGGGGAACGCCGTAACCAAGTCTGAGAATTCCAGCGTGGACCCGGTTCAGACAACATAGTCTGGAACAGATCTTGGCTAGGGTCGCCTCACCGGCGATGTGACAGAAGTCACCGTTCAAAAAAAAAAAAAAAAAATACCAACAACCAACAACCATACCCAGTAAATCCCACCTATAGTACACAACTATTGGTAGGGTGACGAGACCCCGACTCTTAAAAACCATAATCATAATCCAACCATGTGAATCCCCTCCATATCAAGCCGAAGCACACCATGACCCGCCATATACAATAATCTGCAAGGAACACACAAAGACAATATGCAATCTAGTAGCATACTAAGAACCAAAGCAGTCAATATATTTTAGGCATAAAAATAACTAAATTAAAATAAAATAATAATAATAATAATAATAATAATAATAATAGTAAATAAATAAATAATACTAATAATAATAACAATAATAATAATGATAATAATAATAATAAAATAGTTAGTGGCAATATACACCTAGAAATAGGTTCAAATACAAAGTTTATTTTTGTTACAAAATGTGAGAAGACACAATTAGTAAAAAAATCACAAGAAATATATCTCACAATCTAAATCTAATTTCAAAAAAGTAATTCTGAGCTTTTGTTCCCCTAACCGTCCTCAATAAGAAAAAAATTAAACGAAAAATAAAAAAATTAACGTTTTTTATTGTGTCATTTATGAAAGACGCAATCTATTAGACACTTAAACCCCCTATGCATCCTTAACCTTAATCCTACGTCTTCACGTACCCCTATCCTGGACCATGTCCTCAAAACAAACAAACAACGTACCCAGTAAATCTCACTCAAGAGCAGGGTCTGGGAGGGGTAGGTGGTGGTGAGTCTTTCCTCTATCTTGGGAGATAGAGAGACTGCTTTCGGAGAGACCCCCGACTCACAAACAAAATCAAATAACAATCACAATCATAATAAACGGCAGACAACACGCAGGTATAAGTCCTATAGAAACATAGAAAGTGTGTACAACAAATACGCAGGAAGAATCACGTATAAGGGTAGATTAAGGAAAACAGGGGGCCCGCAACAAGTCTACATCTACCCTTCCCACCCACAGGTCCCACTAAAAGTCCTTAATTTTAATTCTACGCCTCCACTCACTCCTATTCTCGATCATGTGCTCAGAGAGGTGCAGATCTATCATATCTCGCCTAATTATGTCGTCTCAAGTCAGCCTAGGTCTACCTCTACTCCTCCTTCCCTCCACGTTGATGTTCTCTACCGCTCTAACGGGTGCTACCATCGACCTTCGTTTTACGTGCCCAAACCATCTTAATCTTCCCTCTCGTATTTTATCTGTGATACAAGCCACCTGTAGCCTCTGTCGAAACACGTCGTTTTTTATTCGATCCAATCTTGTGTGTCCACACATCCATCTCAGCATTTGCATTTTCACGACCTCTATTTGTCTCTGGTGCGATTTCTTTATGGCCCAACAGTCTGTTCCGTACAGCATAGCTGGAGGTACCGCCACTCTGTATAGTTTTCCCTTTAGTTTTGTTGGGAACCTCTTAGCACACAGGATCCCTGATGCTGCTCTCCATTTACACCATCCTGATTGCACACGGTGAGCTACATCGCTGTGTATCTGTCTGTCCTCTTGAACGTACGAGCCCAGGTACTTGAACCTAGACGTCTGTGGTACCGTCATACCCTGGATGCTTATTTGGGTGTCCTCTTCAGCCTCACCACTAAAGTTACAATGGATGTATTCAGTCTTAGAGCGACTTATCATCAAGCCTCTGCACTCTAGCGCTGCTCTCCACTGTTCTAACCTCTCGTTAAGCACCGTTTTAGATTCTGATATTAAGACAATATCATCTGCAAACAGCATGCACCACGGTACTGGCTCTTGTATAGACTTGGTCATCTCATCCAACACTATTGTGAAGAGAAATGGGCTCAATGCCGATCCTTGGTGTAGTCCCACTTCCACCGGAAGAAATATGTGTCTCCAACTGGTGCTCGCACACACGTTTTTGCCCCTTCATACATATCCTTTATTATTTTGATATACTTCTCTGGTACCTTTCTGAGTCGTAAACTTTCCCAAATGAGTTGACGCGGCACACTGCCATATGCTTTTCTAGGTCAATAAATACCATATGGAGGTCTCTTTTCTTTTCTATATATTTCTCCATTATCATTCTTATGACGTGTATGGCTTCTGTTGTAGAGCGTCCTGGCATAAATCCAATTGGTTTACCGCAATCTGAGTTTCTCGTCTAATTCTCGTGTCAATAACTCTTTCCCATAGTTTCATCGTGTGACTCAATAGCTTTATTCCTCTATAATTTGCACAACATTGGACATCTCCTTTTTTCTTATATATGGGGACTATGAGACTGCTTCTTTATTGTTCTGGCATTCTCTCGTTTTTGAAGATAGTGTTAAATAGGTCAGTTAGCCATTGCAGGCCCTCATCTCCCAGGCACTTCCACACTTCAATCGGTATGTTGTCTGGCCCCACCGCCTTAGCCCTTCCCATTTTCTTCAGCGCTCTCGTAACTTCGTCAACTGTGATGTTTCTACAGTAACACCCGTTTTGTTGATTTGGTTGCGTTGTTCTATCGATCGCAATTTGTTGGTTAGGGTTTGTTATGTTGAAAAGGTTATCGAAGTAAGTTTTCCATCTCATCTTGATGTCGTTATCTTTCACCAAGACCTTTCCATCCGCAGCCTTTATAAACTTCACCATTCTCAGGTCATGTCTTCTACTTTCTCTTGCCCTGGCAATCTTAAACATGTCATATTCTCCTTCTTTCGTATCTAATCGCTTATACATTCTCTCGTACGCTGTGTTCTTTGCCTCTGACACAGACTTTTTCGCCTCTCGCTTAGCCTCTTTGTATTTATTTTTTAGCTCTGCTCGTTCTTCGTCATTATTACAGTGTAAAAGGTCTCTGAAACTTTGTTGTTTAATTCTTATCTTCTCCTGTACATTTTTGTTCCACCACCAGGCTTCCTTATGACCTACTAGTTGCAAGTCCAAGAGTTTCTTTAGCTGCCTGCATCACTGTAGTTGCCATATCCTCCCACATTTGGTTTGCGTCTTTCCGTGACCCAGTTTGGATCATTGGTATGACCTTATCTCTAAAAGTGGTAATCTTTTCGTCTTTGAGCTGGCCCCATCTGATCGTCGGTCTAATTCTCTTAGTTGGTTGTACAATTGCTCTCTTCACGTGTAGATCAGCCACCAGCATATGGTGTTGAGTCACTACTGTCTCTCCCGGGATTGCCTTACAGTCCTTTCACGAGTTACGGTCTTCTCCCCTCATCAGCAGGTAGTCTATCTGCGTGTGTCTCCCGCCGCTGCTAAACGTGATTAGGTGCGAGTCTCTTTTCTTAAAAAAACGAATTTATGATGCCTAGATCATGCGCTAAAGCAAAGTCAAGGAGCTCCCTCCGTCGTCATTCCTCAGACCATACCCAAACCCTCCATGGACTGACGTGAATTGATCATTACTCTTACCTATATACCCATTAAAATCTCCTCCTATGCATATTTTTTCTTCTCTGGGTATGTCTCTCATAACGTTATCTAACGTCTCCCAGAACTTATTTCTTTCCGTTTCCCCTAATCCAACTTGTGGTGCGTACGCACTAACAACCGCCACTACCTCATCCCCTATTACTATTCTTAACAGTATCAGTCTATCATTGTATCTTCTCACCTCCACTATATTATCCTGAAGTTCTTTATCAACTAGAAAACCTATTCCATTTTTTGTACCGTCTGACCCTGAATACCACAGTTTATACACGTTGCATTCTTTTGCTCTCCTACCCCGCCATCTAGTTTCCTGAAGGCATGCTATCTGGACCCTACGTCTCTTCAGCACATCTATTAACTCTAATAACTTACTAGTTAGGGTTCCTACATTCCACGATGCCACTCGTAAACTACAACCCTTTTTCTGTGTATTAGCACCTCTCTTCACCGAACATGATCTCGGGGCAGCATAAAGACTCCTGTAATCTATTTTACCGCACTAACACACCGAAACCAACTACTAAAGACAGGTCAACAAAACACGACGCATACGTAATATCCAAAATGGGGGTACAACACTAGAAATAGTCAATCAAAGCACGCTGACAGCACGACACATGAAATAGCCCAGGAAAATAACCAAACATAACAAACAAAAGCACACTAAAGGGGGATGGCTCTCCCTAAAGGTCGGTACTGCTAACCAAGCCAAACAATTTAAACGTAGGAATATAATTAAAGAGTTAAAACAGACAGGTAAGAAGACACGAGATGGAGCGATCTCACCAAATGCGTGCAAGAGCCCGACAGGCGGGGGGAGGAGGTCCGGCAGGGTGATGGTGTTTCGCCAGTCCGACAGGAGGGGGGGCTCCGGCAGGCTGGGGCAGGGGGTCCGGTAGGTGGTCCGGCAGTGGTTGGTCGGGATGAGGGTGAAGGCAGGTGGTCGTGGCGGGGGGAGGGGGTCCGACAGCTGTTGGTCGAGGTGAGGGTTCCGGCGTGTGTAGCGGTTGGTCGGGATGAGGGTGAAGGCAGGTGGTCGTGGCGGGCGGATCATGTCCTCAGAGAGGTGTAAATATGTGAAATCATATCTAATCCTTTCTTCCCAAAGTCAGTTTGGGTCTGCCTCTACTTCTCATACCCTCAACCGCGAGTGTCTCCGCAGCTCTAACCGGTGATGACCTCAGTCTCCTCTTAACATGTCCAAACTATCTTAATCTACTTTCCCTTATCTTATCTGTTACACTAGCTACTCCTAACATATCTCTAAAAACTTCATGTTATTATCTATTCAGTGTTATTCTGTACAAAATTTGAGTTTATTTTTATATGTAATACAGACAGTGCCTCTATTTCACTTCTACAAAAATGGAATGCTATTGGAAGCTTTTCCTACCCGGGATAAGGAACGGATTAAAACGGCTATAGAGAAATACACAATGCCTGCTCCTGCTGCATCTCAAAACGCATAAGGTGTGTTCTCGTAATATGCTTAAATTTTGCCATTTGCAGTCAGCAAATGATGGTTAGGTATACTTTGCATGGTGCTACATATATAATTCAATACATGCAGCATTTGTAACATATAGAATGTGTATTTCATCAGTATAAGATATTACTCATTTTAGTCATTTAACTAGAATTTTTTCCCGGCGCGTTGCAGCCGGAATAGTACAAATGCATCATTTTTAATTTGGATTATTCTAATGACATGTTTTGGTGTAAATGTAGAGTACATGTCAATGAAATACATGATATTTGTTAAAACTCCATTAATGTTGTACCGCATCGACTTTTTTTATTGGGATGTAGAAGAGGACCTAATTTGAAGCAGAAATAAATTATGTTAGTAAGTTTTATTGAAGTGTATGTGTGTAGAAATAATTAAAAATGCAAATCGTTATAGTGTTGTTATCATTTTTTAGATTTTTGAACATGTGCAAATCGTTATTTAACGTTAGTGCATGTTACAAATTTTTGTAAAAAGTATATGTATAAAGGTATGCAATAACTAATAAGAAGCTAAGCTTTGAGTTTGGCAATTGATGGTTTGCGATGCTTCTTGTTTAGTTTTGATTTTCCTTAGTCGCCTTATTCTACGAAGTAAATAAATTCATATTCCGTAACACTATATTGTTATATCAATTTATCTCTAATAAATTGTACCTCAATGATAAAATGTTTTAGGGTATAATTATAATTTTGTTGTTACAATTGGTTGGTTGTACTTAAGTGTGACAATTAATTATGTATGGATCGAAACATGTATATGGGTCAAATAAACCTATTTGGTTTGAAATTTAATTTAAGAGCGTTTGAGACCAACCACCACCTAAAAATGGTGGGTGGGACTGTAATTTTTTTATATTTAAGTGTCTATAATATAAGACAATTAAACAATTAATGATAATGCAGTTAATATATATGACTTTTGCTATTCTCCTTTTTTCATTGCATCCGTTTCATACACATTTAAACAACTTGTAACTTTCAATACACATATCTACACCATTAAACCTACATCTTCATATCATACAATGGTACAAATCCCCAACACTAACCTAATTGATATTCAACATGTTTGTTTATGGTATTCAATCAAATAAAATGTTCAAAAATATTCAATCTGCAAAATTCTCACATATATTTAAGCTCTAATACTTTAACCACATGAGAAAACTATAATAATAAAAACAAACACTAACTGACCTACTATAGCAAATTTTCTGGTTTTGGAAGGCATATATTAAACTTAAGGCTAACTCATGAAAAGCAACTCAAATCCTGTAGTGGTATTATACTATTATGGGCTGCTCATGAAAAGTAAGGTCAAACTTGTACCTGATAGAGGAGGTTGAATTGCAGAGGAAAGAAACGTGTGAAAACACACCAAATAAAAAAGAAACACGAATTGTTTATGGATTTAATTAAATAAATTCGTACATATTCAACCTGCCAAAATCATTACAATGTCTAAGTCTAAAGATTTTGTACATGACAAAAGAAGAATCAAACAAAAGATTTAGTTGTGTTTAAAAGTCCTACTATAATATATTTAAATACATAGCAATTATTTACCGGAAATTTTAGGCGCACCGTGCTTTTCCTGGAGAAAACCGACCCAAGCGGTCACGGTTAGGTCTCCCCGTGACCGCTAGGTCAGGTGTGACATCTAGCTGTCACGGTTTACCCTAACCGTGACAGTTAGATCTGGGGTTAATGATTGGGTATGTAATTATGGGGGTATTGATTGGGTATGATTTCCGATGTAATTATGAGGGTATTGATTGTACACAGGGGGATATTTAATAGTACAATAGCATGTACTATTAAATATCAACTATTTACATTATCATGTACCACCTAATAGGAACTATTTTCAATAGCATGCAAAGCAAATTGTTGTTTAATTCCATGCCTGTTGATGAATGCTTTTTTCCAAACACTTGTAACTTGTATTATTATTTGGATCTTTTTTCGGCGGAAGATTCACCTATAAGACCTGAACATGAAGCTGACATAAGATTAAAACAACAAGTTATATGTCAGTATTACTTCAAAAAAGGTAAATTAATGTGTGAAAAGAAATCACAAAGTAATGATTAATTAGTTTGTATATGCACCCTCAGATTGGTGTTGCTTTTTTTTTGGTGGTTTTGTTGAATGTGCTGAAGTTTACAATCCAATTTTGTTGTGTTCTATTTTCAATTGGCTATGGTCATTTGCATTAAAAACCCGATTGACGGCTACGGTACCATCCACTTTCATTTTGATGTGCATTATCTTTCGGATGCCTTTGATTGAAAGTATTGTAGGAGGCATAATCTTTGGGTTTGTATGTCCATGCTTGATGACCATTTCAGAACATGGAATATTTAGCGCATTAGTCATTGCCTCATTGAAAAATACGACATTTGTGCTTGATGTTTCATCACTTATCTTCGCATTTACGCAGTACCTATATAGTTTTTATGCATTAATCCAAAATTTAATTCGATGTACAGAAGTATACTAAAAATTAATGACAAATTTAAAATCATAATATCGCCATATCATCTTAAGCTTACATGTACTTGGGTTGAATGGATGTCCCATGATCTTCGCATGCCAAGGCATCGTTTTCTGGATAGAGCTTTTTGGTGCATTTGGAACAAAGAGCGTAGTACCAATTACGGAAGTTGAAAATATCTTCCACACTTGCCGAACATTCAAAATCGGTTTGCTGCATTGTAAAAGTTAAAAATTGTTTGCTTGTATATTTTTGGCTACAAAATGAAATTTTTTTACAAATACCGTATTGTTTTTGGGCTTGATGTTTAGAAGTTCTGCAATTGTAATTCTTTTTCTTGATTGTTGTAGTGTCAACGGATTCTCTAGATCTTTGAATCTGTGTAAATATATTTTAGTCTAATTTAGTTATTGTAATTTATTATTTTGGTAAGAAATAAGATTTTGAATAGGAGTAATTACCTCTTCAAATAATCATCGATTGAAGACATCCTATCAAATTTCAAATTATTGTCATTAACATTTAACATCTAATAAAATTTGTATAAACTAAATATCTAATATTAAATGGTGAGATAGTCTTACAAACCTTGAAAGTCAGTTACCATTGTTGATGTTATTGCTAGTACCTGCTGAACTGATGTCTCTAATGCAACTTCAAAGGACGGTGCATTCCATAATGTTACTTCTATAAGGTGTTTTCTGGTGAATAATGAACATTATTAGTATGTAATATATATTGAAAATTTAACATGTGGATAGAAAAATTTTAGTTAAGTGTTTATCCCTCGTCTTGAAGTGAGATCTTTGTTAGTAATTTGTTGCTTTTGGTTGAAATGGTCCTAACTTTCTCAAGTCTTCCAATATAATCTAATAATAATTAAGATATTGTTAAAGTAAGTACAAAAATATGTATTGAAAATTAAGGGTATCGAACTTACCAGTTAGAATTGTGTGGTTTCTTCTTCGGTATTTCAAAACATCGTACGAAGCGAAGTTGTAGTAAATAGTAGGTATTTTATTGTGGCAAAGTGGATCAATTGACGCTCTTTTGCCAATTCTCATAGATGCAGTGTGTGGTACAACAGCCATATAAGTTCTTGAGGGAACCGATAAGTAATTGGCTACGATGTAACATGATTGGATTTTGATAATGGAGTCGAAGTAACTTTCTTCCTTCAAGTCGGCAATTGCCTCAATAGCATCACCCTGTGTGTTAAATAATAAATTTGTTCGATAAAAAATCAAGTATATTTGGTATATTTTATATTTAATAAATCTTACATGAATGTCTACTAATAGATAACACAAATTTGGTTTCTTGATGCGTGTCTTCCATTTTTTGATAACTCTTACTTCAAGTGGTTCTGAACTTTCGCCTGCTTTGATATCAGAAATCCTTTTTGAAGACATTTTCTTTATATATTTGTTTATCCTAAGAACACAATGAAACATTATATATAATAAATATACATATTTTTTAATGGTGAAGGATAAAACAATATTAGACTAAAAAATAACAAATAAAATAAGCATTAGAACAAAACAATATTGATGGAAGGAATACATATTTTTGAATGGTAAAGGATAACACAACAATAAATACGAATAATCACAGGTTTGACTTTCAGAATCAAGATTAAGTCAATAAAAATGTTAGTTTAGTAATAGAGCATGAGCAGAAAACTTAAATCTAAACCCAGTTATCACATTAAATTTAGCAATAAATTTCCGGATCAAACAGACCAAGTTTTTAGTCTCAAATTGAGATACTACGGATCAAACTTAACACTCGGTAAGAAACCGGGAAAATATATGTTACGCTTCATCAAACATATCGTTTAAATTCGCGTTTGCAAGAAATGATATATGCGAACACATATGTTTGAAACTCGGCAAATAAACGGGAAGCGTATATTGGAATTTTGACAATCGGTAAAAAACCGGGAACCTATATTGGGATGTCAAAATTTGTGACAAACGTTTCATATTGACAGAATTGATAGAATAAAAAAGATGCATAGCCTGATGCCACTTAAGAGAGAAATATAGACACACTATGATAAGAGAACCGCAGTATAAGTGCACAATAAGGTATCCAGCACTGCTCAATTGTCCTTGTGTTTCTAAAATTTTGTGTATTTTCTTCATCAACCATTTTTTATTAGATTTTGGTATAAATAATCTAGATATATACAACCAAAAAATGAAGCTCCGTATGAACAACTATTTCCACACAATCTGCTATTCTATTCAAAATTTGTGACAAACGTTTAATATTGACAAACAAAAGGGAAGCACTACTTCTTACAGCGAAGCGTGTATTGAAATGTCAAAATTAGTGACAAACACTTCATATTGACAAACAATTGAAGCAGTTTACATTCGCCTTTGCAATAAACGATATAGATTGAAACAATTGAAGCACACTAATACCGTAGTGGGATCTAATGTCAGGATTGCCAATGCATTTAATATAGATTCTCATAGACTAAAAAATGGAAATAGTGATATACCTAATACACATATTATTGAGAATATATATGAGACGGCAAATGAAATCAAATTAAAAAATGGAAGATAACATACCTGATACACAAAATTAAAAAACTTGATCAAGGCATATTCCTTAAGGGTTTAGTTGTATCTAAAATTACAATAATACAAATGAATTCTTAAAAAAGTTAAACCAAATGATCAGTTTGATGAATTTTGAAATTCACAAATATGAATAAGTAAACATTATTGAAGAAAAAGGGAAAATAACAGACATCTTCACCGATTGTTGAAACCTAATACACGGAATAAGTGAAGAATGGTTTTGAAACACGGAATTAATGGAAGTACCAAGGGAGAGGCGGAGAATATGACGCGGCGGTTGTGGAGAGGCAGAGAATATGAGGCGGCGGTTGTTAACGAAGTGAAGATAGCCGGAGAATATGAACCGGCGGTTGTTAACTAAGTGAAGATGGTGATGGTGGTTGATGAACAGTTTGGGCGCAAATGTTTATTAAACTGTCGGGGAGACGTAGACGGTAACGGAGGGAACAGTGAAGTTGGAGAAGATGGAGAGGAGGCGGTGGGACAGAGGGGAGAGTAGATTGTTGAAGACGGTGGTTGGGGAAGTAAATTTGTTGGTGTTGAAGACGGTGCTTAACGGTGACGGAAAAGCAGTAGATTGTTGGAGACGGTGGTTTGTTGGAGACGGTGGTTGGGGAAGTAAAGTTGTTGGAGACGGTGCTTGACGGTGGGATTGACGGAAAAACCACGCATAATAAGGTATAGATAATGTTCTTATTTTGTGCCTACAAAATAGAGAATGAAAAGAGAAATAATTGATGTAAATGAATAAAAACATATTTTGTTACTGGAAAAGTCAAAGAAATATTGTTCTTCATCTTCATTAATATACTGTTTGTAAACTTTCCTTTTGGTAGCGATAGAGGTCATGACAAAGATTACAATATAGGCGAAGATTAACCAAGTATCACTGAGAAATACACAACCCAATTTGAACAAAAAAATATATTGGGGACCCAAACAAACCTACACTCCACGTACAAAATATCATTAGGTAAGAAAATTCACTGAAGATATTTCAATTTAAGCAAAACTTGTGACATATTGTACGATACATTCTAATCCTGGTGTGTGGTAGGAAAACAAACGTTGCCTGTAACATATTGTACGATACATTCTAATCCTGGTGTGTGGTAGGAAAACAAACGTTGTCGTTTTTACACTAACAAAACAAAGCAGTATAATAAAAAAAAATATAAGTTAGCAGATATATTAACCGGATCATTTTTCATGTCCTTTGTTCAATAACTGGAACCCCTGGCCCATAGATCAAACGACAACGGTCACAGAATGAACTAACTAGTCGAGAAGACACCTCCTTAAAGAACATGGATGCCATCTGCATAAAATACACCCATATGCAAATAAGAAAGATGTAATATGTAAAATACAAAAATTTGTTGAACACTCCAACACGTAAAGTTACCTGTGAATAAAATGGCGAGCGGAACTTAAAATCCACAAGAAAATGGAGGTCACATGTCCCTGGAGTAGGTCCTGGATGGAACTCCCAAATGTTTATTAAATGGTCAAAAAGGTTACTTTGTGATGAAGTTGTCTGAAAAAATGGAACAAGACTTCAGAAACATTTCATGATCTTAAATAACGAAAATAATGAAATTCTGTTACCTTTATTAATTTGGGTTTTGTCAAATTAACATGAGATACATAGCTTTCAACCAAAAATTTAAAACCAATTTCCAGCTCAGCATCAAAAGAACCATCGGAATGACGTGTAACTATGTCAGATCGTCTACACCAAGGAAGAAAATCCTGATACATGTCAACGGCAGCAACCACTGCAAACATCTGCTCTGGGGAATACCTAAAAAACAAAACCAATTTATCATCTATCACTATGTATTAGCAAATAATGAATATAATGAAACTCAAAGGAGTAGATAATCATTATTACCCTAAAATACACTTCTCCTCATGAACTTTCGATAAACTTGTACCCCCTTGATCTCCATCACTGCATCCAAGAAATCCTCTCCTTTGAACAATACTACTGAAATGTATATTTTGCAAACACAAGGAGCCAGCCTCATGACTACCACCAAATAGTTGACTTGAAGAGCGGAAAGCTTCAACTCTTGCAACGCTTCTAAAGAACTGATTCTGAACATAACTTTCCGGTTTAGATTTGTTCCTTGGACATCTGATTAGCTGTCTATATCTATTCTTGCACATAAACAACTGCCTGACGGCTCTTGAACTTGACACTAACGATGGCATTGTACAAATAACTACACTGAAAGTGTAAAATAAACAAAAAAAACTATCAGATTCTCATAGAGGTAAATCCGGAAAAAGAAAGGCCATCAATAACAAAAAGCACTGCAAGCACACATGTCATTTTGCATAAGTATATAAGTAATCTGCTAATTCATATTGACTGCAGGTGTTACTAATAGCAATCCAACCGTATCTTCTAACTAAAAAAACGGTCTAGATTTTTACGGAGAGTCATTTATAACCTACTTTAACTGTTTTGGGATAATTTATGTGGTTAGTTCTGCAATAAGATATCCAATTTTCATACATATAACGGCCAAAGGATATTACACCCAAGAGAAATGAATTTAACTACCAGAACTCCAGATGTAACCAAGGTAACACCCTTGAATCATTAAGGCCTCTTCAATCGCCTAGAATGACGTAAGAAATTAGCTGTAAATGCTTCTCTATACGAGAAAGAACACATTCGTTGAATGATATTGTTATCCAAGAAATTCCTTCATCTTGTAAAATCCCACAGGTTGATCCACTCATTCACAATCCTTCATCTCCTTAATTTAAAGGTGTTCTTTATCCAACATGATGACCATTATTCATATTAGGTTGCAGGTTTGACATTCATAATGGCATTATCATTCCACAAAAAACCTAAAACAACACGCATACCTGTGCATACATACATAGTTTCTTTCGTAACATCAATTTCAGTAGAAATCAACTTCATACAGATCAATGTGTCTTTCGTAACATCAATTTCAGTAGAAATCAACTTCATACAGATCAATGTGTCTCGATAATATCCTAATCAAACGAATGAGTATTACCTACTAATTTCAACAAGTACAACGTATTATAACACAAATCGCAGTTCCCGATTCAAATGTCCTCTGCGGGTGAAACCAATTGAATAGCGAAATTAAAAGAAGTGATTACCTTCTAAACCTAATCGAATTCAAACTTCGGCAGCGTGCATCATTTGTGATGTCCAATTAGCGTGATTAAGATCCACAAAATGAAGCCATCGAGCATTAAGCTACGAAAGAGGGTTCTATATATTGATCGGCTAATACACGAAGTTTGGGAATGAAAGCAGGGTCTCCATCTGATTTACGAGTGGACCTCTTTAATTAATTTTTCATTATTTTAAACCTCTGCCCGCTACATGTTAATAATCTACATCTATAGTCTAATGTTTTTTGTTTTTTTTTTTTTTTCATTTTTCATTCTCTTATCCTATTTTTTATCACTTGTTCTTCTTCTAGAAATACTCAAATCATTTTGTCCTATTACTAGAAGGGTGCCCGCGTAATGTAGCGGGACGACATTTTATTTTGACACGTGCATTTAATATTTTGTTATTCTTATATTAGTTTTACAAAAGTTTATTATGTTTTTTCTAAGCTAAAATTTAAAACACCAAATAAATGAGTTCTGCATGACAACTTGTATATACGCATTAACTTATTGTACCTTATAAAATACAGATCGTATTAGCAAAAAGTTTACACCAAAATGTTTAAAAATAAAAACAGGTTAAGTTGTAATCTTAAAATGTTTTTTAATGTGATAGATTAAAAGATAGATCTAAAATCTTAAAACATGTTAAGTTTTTTGATGTATGGTTAGATAATATAAAATTTTATGCGAATATTAGTAAGTGTAAGGTTACTATGTAACTAATTATAAGGGTAACGTGTAAATAATGTTATAAATATTATTTTACCCTTAAAAGTTGTTGTATCTTATGCATTAAATATAGTATATGCTCTTAATTTTATGGTATCTTAAAATACCCCTCTCATATGATTTATATATAGTATAGATAATAATTTAAATAATTAAATTAATTTCTTTTTCTTATTAAAAATTAATTTTATTAATTGATATATTTCTCTCTCTTATCTAATTTTTTTTAAATTAAGCTATCTTTTTATAAATATATTTAATTAAAGAAATTAAAAATCACATCTTTTTTTATTAAAATAGAAATAATAAAAATATATATATAATATGACATTTTTTAAAACACTAAATCTTTTTGAAATAAAATATTTTAAGTTGATCCTTTTTGAAAAGAATATATAAAAAGGTGAATTATTTTAAAAACAATCTTATTATAACAAGTAGAATAATTACAAACCAGAGTTTTTATTAAATAAATTTTTTATAAAAAATCATAAAATGAATGTTTAAAAATGAACCTATTTAGAGAGAGTTAAAATAAAATAGTCTAATTGTTTTATTTTGTTGAAATATTAAGTGTATATAATCTTAATCGTATCTCATATTAAAAAATCGTATTGTAACTTTTCGTGTTTATTACCAATTATAATTTAATGAATTGGTTTCTAGCCTATCTATCTATCTATCTATCTATCTATAATAATAAAAAAACTAAGATAAGATGTGATTTAATTGTAAGACTTATCATACTAACTTTCTTATTTCTCTCTATTATTAATAACAATATTGAATACTAATAATACTACTTATAACATTTTCAAATTAATATATATATATATATAACATAACATACTCAGTAAGTCCCACTCAAAGTAATACCATTTTCAAATTATATATATATATATATATATATATATATATATAGGGTTAGGATCATTACAGAACCACTTTTTATTTTCAGAACTACAGAACCATTGATTTACATAAATGTATATTAAGTCTGGTAATACTTGACCTGTTTTACATATGTGTATATCAGACATGAACAATAACCTATAAAAAATAATTAAAAATCACCAGGTTTAACTTACATCTATGTAAACCAATGGTTTATAATTTACATTTATGTAAGTCAATGGTTCTTTTGGTTCTGAAAATAAAAAATGGTTCTGTAATGATCCTGATCCTATATATATATATATATATATATATATATATAATATATATATATATATAAATATATAATTTAATAAATTAGAAACCTATTTTTTATTAAAAACACATATTTAGAAATAAAAGTTTTATAAAATACATAATACAATGAACTTTCAAAAAAATCATTTTTTTAAAACAAAATATTTAAAAACCACAATTTTTTTATAAAAAAAAATTATGAAAAATATATTATTGTTTATTTACTTAAAGTAGTTATTTATACGTAATTATAATCATATTTTATTTTCAAGTATGAGTTTATAACTCATAATTTTTTATTACTAATTATTTAATATTTTATTTATTCAACCCGTGTAATACATGAGATACTAACCTAGTTTAATATACAACATCGATTTTCAATTATTTTGGTAATAAAAATAGAAAAACAAAAGACGATCAGTAATATTTATAGAAATTAATTTTACACGACATAGAAGTGTATTGGTGTGTCTAAATGGCAAAATACAAGTGAACACTGGTGATTGTTGCTAGAAATGATCATGTGTTTAGTATGAAGTATGAATATGAATACACTGCAATATACTTTTGCCTTGATCATAACCTCCTAATTCTTTTGCCGTTGTGGTAGTAAAACGGTTGTTACTTTCTAAATGAATCTTTAAATATATAGTAATTATTAAATTGAATTTATGGTCTACAAATTACTCCCGCTTCACGTCTTATATTTCATTTGAATATATTAGAAGACTAGATTAGTACCCCGTGTATTACACGGGTTGAATAATAAAATATTGAATAAATATTAATAAAAATTAATGAATTATAAAACGATCTTTTGATATAAGATACGATTGACATTACGTACGAGTGATAAAATGACGATATAATTTTTTAAACTTTTGTTTATTTTTTTTCAAATAAAGTTTTTTTTAAACAAATTGTTTCAAAACAAACTGTTTTTAAAAAGTTTTATTTTTAATAATTTCTTTATTACAACTTTAAAATTTAATTATTTTTATTTCATAAGAGTTTTATTTTTTAAAAGCCAAGTTTTAAAGTATCTTGTGTTTTTTAAAAGTTTGATATTTTTTTTTAATTTTTTTATTTTATAAGGAAATTATTTCTTTACAAATTACATTTGTAGAAATATCTTGTTTTTTAATTTAGTAAAAAAATTATAATATAAAAAGAATTACATAATATCATTTATAGTTAATATGAATTTATTAGAAGAGAGAAGCGATAAAATAAATTTTAAGAGTTCTAGAATTGTAATAAGTAGCCTATAAACCCGTTTTTTATTATTATAGATATATGATAAGACTATTAATATTTTTATCAAATCCAAAAGCCATCATAACAATGTCTTGAAAGTCGGGTTCAACCTTTAGTTTTCTTTTCTTTTACTTGGTTTTTTACATTAATCCGATCCGTACACCATAACACCGAGGTTGTTAAATCAACTTAGACTCAATAGAGGCATTAAACACCTCTACGATGGAGCGTTAAGAGATGGTAAAGGCTCTGGGGAAAAGCAGATCTTAAGTGAAATATTGAAATTAATATGTAATATTTAAAAAATGGAGTTAAAGGGGGTAAACCATTTTCTACGTGCGCTGATAATCAAGCACAAATTGCTGTTTTCTGAATCAGTTAATGAACTAACAAGCCATGATAACACAGATATCAATTTAACAACATACTAACAAATGAACTACCAACAAGAATGGATACTCGAGCTGCCGACAGACCACAACCAACAAATAATCAGCAAATGAATCAATGATCAACCTAGCCATCTTGATTTTCCGAGTCTCGAGCAGAAGAAAAATTCACATCCACCTTTCCATTATCATATAATCTACACCTTTATTCTTCACCATGTGTTTTCAGCACCATCACACGCGTGAAGTCATATCCATTTCTCTGCACTACAAGTCTTTAAGAAACTAACATGGGCCTATACTTAATAACCTCATGTTAAGAACAAATACATGGTCATCTGGAACACCTCATTTTGTGTTCTCTTATTACCAATAGCAACTGTGTGAAACTAATGGGTCCTTACTTTTTTGAACAAACATAACCACCGCGGATCTCAGTTGCATCAGAAATGCAATATGGAACAACCTGATTAAAAAGGATTCTATGAGCGACTAGAAAATATTATGATGTTAAAAAACACTTAGTTTTTATAAATCAGTTTTGCAAATTACCTGATCATTGCTTGAGTGAGCAGTTTTTGAAGTTCTCGTCCTTTTCCTGCTGCACTGCGTGTCTTCAACAAAATTTTGATCCGTCACCTCTGAAATGATAGATTATTAATACAGATTATAGCAATTATAGTATAGTAAAAGAACATGCTAATTTGAAAACTGTACGTAGCTTAAAAAGTACTTGTATTATTACAACCTGTCTGTTGATGCAACTGAGATTCGGGTACAGATTGCAGTGAAGTTGGGGTTGAAGTTGCAATTGCAGTTGAAGATAACCTTTTGAGGGACCCATTTGTGAAATGTTGGATCCAAGGATTGCCTGGAAATACACGGGGTTTATCTGCATCTTTCAGGTGTGTTTTTCCTCTCTTGAAACACTTCTTTGACCAACAGCCACGCTGAAGAACCTTAAACTGGCAAATATATTGTATCAGAAGGTTAGAAACAAATAAAAAAAGCTTTTGGTGCTGTGTATAAGTAGGATAAAAGGGTAAATAATGTAGGATTAATCAGATTTAAAACCTGCCCAGAAGGGATACAAGTTTTGGCATGGTTTCTCCAAGTTAAAATCGCATCAGAGGAGCAGGTGTTTTGTGTTTGAGAAGTTTGCCTATCCAAAGAGTTGTATAACTGATCAATGAATGATGCTTCTATTGACTTCAGATATAAACTATGTTTCTCATTGGTCCACTTGGATAATTCCTCTTTCTGTGAGTCCTGATATAATGAATCATAGTTAGCACCTCATGTGGGAAAACAATACATACGTACCAACAAAAACACTTGTTATATCGTCACACAATGTGTTCAAATGATCTAGATACACCCCATTCATACATTTGTTTTGAATCAATACTCATGCCAGACATTTGTTTTAAATCAAGCATGTTTAACAAACGCGCTAAACACGTGTGGTATTTGACAAATCCTAATGACTCGGTATCTCTCTTGTTGATCGGATGCTCTGAGATTTGACTAAGATGTCATAAATCCTATTTCTAGAGGAATACAAAACTAATAATTAATTTCCTTATACAAGCATTCAACTACTAATCATACAACAAAATTTACCAAAGTTGGTTAGCTTTAATTTGAACCCAAAATGTCACCAACTTATCGGGCTGAACAACATAGAGCACGAAGGAAACAACAAACATAACTGTTCAAATCGCATAAGATTTCAAATTCAATATTCTAAGCTTTTTAACTTAATTTGAAAGCAATTAATCTACAAATTCAATACAAACTGTGCAATTCTAGCATCCAAACACACCATAACAAAGTTAATTTGCAAAATCATAACACGCCAACGCATAATCAAAACAAAGCAACAATAATAAGTTAATAGCAGTCATATTAGACAAAAACGAATTGAACTCATGTCAATAAGAATTAACTCATAAGTGATCAAAGTAACGAAACTAGAAAACCTAAAATATTAGAAATTGCACCTTGATTCACACCGTACAGTGACGTACACAATCAAACAGATCTTAAAACTACTGAACACAGATCTAACATCATATAAATACCAAACATATGCTCAAATTAAGAGTAATTAGAGTACCATAATTGAACTATCCTCCTGCTCCATACAATCATTCACAAACACATCGTCACCGACAATCTCCGACGACACAGAACACATCTCCGCCACCGTCACCGTCGCTGTAGCAGACGGAGAAACTTTATCTTCGATATCACAATAAAGATCTTGCATAGAGAGAAAAAATCGAGAGAAAATTCGGTGTGGATATTTTCTGATGAGAAGGTGAAACGTGAAAAAGTGCGTATAAGAGGGGCAGAGAGAAAAAGGAATAATAATTGCCAGCTGGCATATGCTTTTACACGTGTAATGGCATGTTATGGAGCCACGTCATCTTAGAGCCACGTCGGCTATCAGATATTTTTCGCCGTTGATCTTGATAGGTAAAAATATCTTAAAATATTCAGATATTTGTCATTTACTCTCAAATATCACCCTGGTCCCTTCATTCTAGAATCTAGTGTAGCTATGCATCAGTTTACCCAATCAACTTTGGGAGTTCGGCTTACTTTCTTCGTAAAGAGCAAATATTAGGGTTTTTTTTATTAGGCTTGCGTATATGAATATTTATTTTTGTTATTAAGACATCTTAATATACTTTTTGTTTTTAATGTTGAAAGATGTTTAAATACGAATTGTATTTTTATTACAATGTGTGAGAAGACACAATTATTCAAAAAATATCACAAAAAAATTATATCTTACAATCTAAATCGATCAAAAAGTAATTACGAGCTTTTGTTCTCTTAGTCGTCCTCACTAAGAAAAATAATAAACGAAAAATAAAAAAATAAACTTTTTTAATTGTGTCATTTATGAAAGACACAATAACATTATTGTGTCATGAAAGACACAATAATGTTATTGTGTCATTATGAAAGACACAATGACGTCATTGTGTTATGACGTCATTGTGTCATAAAAAGACACATAATTTTTTTTATTTTTTTTATTTTTTTCTAAAAAGGACGATGAAAGTAACAAAGACTCCAAAGTACTTTTTAGAAATTTGATTTATCAATCCTGAGATATATTTTTTTGTGACTTTTTAAACTCATTATGTTTTCTCACACTTTATAGTAAAAATATAATTTGTAGAATAACCTCACCCTTTAATGTTTTTGTATGTATAGAGAAAGATAGATAGTGAAAATAAATTGGTGTACCAATAACATGTTTCTTCTTATTATTAATAAAAACAGGGTTATTTAGAAAAAAATACAATGTTAGTTTTTGAAATAGGCCCGTCGATTTTATCCGTACACGATTAACCCGCTCGGCCCGATCTCATCCGTACCTAAAGAAACCAGACCTGAACAATCCGATAACTGATTAATCTGATTCTTATTCGGGTCGGGTTTCGGGTAGACTTTCAAACCTCAAAAGCTCAAATAACCCGAACCGATTAACCCGAAATCGAAATAACTTGATCAACCCATATTATAATTAAGTAAATTGTATGTCTATACGTGTTTAGATGTCCAAATTGATCAAATTATTTGTATACGAATATATATTAAAGCATGTTTTGTAACAATAGAAATAAACTAATTTAAGTCAATTAATTTTGTATGATTTCAAATGAAAACTCACTAAGAGGTTGTTTGGTAATTTCTAAATGATTAAGTGATGAACCATTAAGAGGTCTGAACTACTAAGAGCAGTATATCGATTAACTATTCAAAGACAAATATCTTATCAATTCAAATAAGAGGTCTTAACCATTCAGCATTAGTATAATGCTTAATCATTCTGAGGCAAATATCTAAGAGCATTCACAGTGGAATCCCTAAAAATATGTAAGTGTGTTTCGTATATTATATGGAATGGTTTTGAATGGTTGCGAGTGAGAGAGAGAAATGTTATTGTTGATTGGTATATTTGAAGAATTATTGTTCAATCCC
The DNA here is from genome assembly GCA_024085815.1 of Flaveria linearis. Classification (NCBI taxonomy): domain Eukaryota; kingdom Viridiplantae; phylum Streptophyta; class Magnoliopsida; order Asterales; family Asteraceae; genus Flaveria; species Flaveria linearis. The sequence continues at coordinate 13,007,813 of CM044002.1, forward strand.
TATAAATTTTTTGATATTTTTTAATGTGGTTGTGAATGGATAAGAGAAAAAAGTAATGATGATGGTATAAAAATTATTATTTAATTGATAAGGAGAGAGAAAATGTAATAATTTTTAGTGTAGTTATATGGATAAAGATAAGAATTCTACTGTGAATACTCTAAATCATTCAGACATTTGCTCACGTAATAAACACTTTAAACCATTAAGTGTTGAACCATTTAAACATCTGAACCATTAAGATGCTGAAAACAAACAACCCCTAAGATCTAATAAATTAAGTTCATTGTTTAATACCCGAAACCCAACCCGAACAACAATTGATTTCGGCTGGACTTTCGACTTTAAAAAACCCGAACAACCTCAACACCCCTAGTTTGAAATAAAATAGAATTTATCTGCTACTCAAACCATTGATAATGTAGGAGAAAGATCATAAAAATAATGGTTAAGCTCTATTAGTAGTTAGTATGATTTAATGATTAAATACGTGTATGTATGTTTGATATAAAAAAAATCATTAAAAATATTATTGATATTTTTTTCTCTTGAAATGAACATGAATTATTATCAGTAATCAGTAACAATACATATACTTGTATTATATGTCCCGGATTGACTCACCTCTTGCTTACGTGTCTTATAATCCTGGTCTCATTCCGTTATTTTGTTACGACACTCTCCTCGTGCATCTTTTTCATACGTTGTTTGGTCCTCACTTATCGTACCCTGATAGTCGGACATTAAAGTGTTTTTTATTATTAACTTGAGTTATTGAAAATACTGTTAGTGTTTGAAATAAAATACAATATATCTACTAGACTTAATTACACGGGTGATCCCTGTAGTTAGGTCTGGATTCACTTTTGGTCCCTAACTCTTAGAAATTACAATGTTGGTCCAATAGTTGCCACAAACGTAACAGACTTGGTCCCTGAAGTGGATGGACGTTAACTTTGACTGTTAAATTATTTTAAATGACTAAAATACCCCTAATAATAACCCTTCACCAGTCATCACTTTCAGCCACCCATCGCCCCCTTCCATCGCCGACGACTCACCTTCCACCGTCGGTGACGCACCTTTAACCCACCGCACTTCATCTTCACCACCATCACCACCAAGAACAAAGATAGATCTAATCAGAGGGGATGAATATTGTTATCATATGATGATGAGTATTGTTTTATGATGGAACAATAATGGATCTGACCGGAGTTAGGGCTTCGAACATAGATGGTGTTGTTGGTGACGGTGGTTGAGGGCGGTGCTGGTGGTGACGGTGGTTGAGGGCGGTGCTGGTGGTGACGGTGGTTGAGGGCGGTGCTGGTGGTGACGGTGGTTGAGGGCGGTGCTGGTGGTGACGGTGGTTGAGGGCGGTGCTGGTGGTGACGGTGGTTGAGGGCGGTGCTGGTGGTGACGGTGGTTGAGGGCGGTGCTGGTGGTGACGGTGGTGACGGTGGTTGAGGGCGGTGCTGGTGGTGACGGTGGTTGAGGGCGGTGCTGGTGGTGACGGTGGTTGAGGGCGGTGCTGGTGGTGACGGTGGTTGACGGTTGTGCTGGTGGTGACGGTGGTTGACGGTGTGTGGTTGTGCTGGTGGTGACGGTGGTTAAGGGTGTGTTCGTGGTGACGGTGGTTGAGGGCGGTGCTGGTGGTGACGGTGGTTGAGGGCGGTGCTGGTGGTGACGGTGGTTGAGGGCCGTGCTGGTGGTGACGGTGGTTGAGGGCGGTGCTGGTGGTGACGGTGGTTGAGGGCGGTGCTGTGGTGACGGTGGTTGAGGGCGGTGCTGGTGGTGACGGTGGTTGAGGGCGGTGCTGTGGTGACGGTGGTGAGGGCGGTGCTGGTGGTGACGGTGGTTGAGGGCTGTGCTGGTGGTGGCGGTGGTTGAGGGCTGTGCTGGTGGTGGCGGTGGTTGAGGGCTGTGCTGGTGGTGGCGGTGGTTGAGGGCTGTGCTGGTGGTGGCGGTGGTTGAGGGCTGTGCTGGTGGTGGCGGTGGTTGAGGGCTGTGCTGGTGGTGACGGTGGTTGAGGGTTGTGCTGGTGGTGACGGTGGTTGAAGGTTGTGGTAGTGGTGGTGACGGTAGTGAAGGTGGCAGTGGTGGTGGTGGCTGAAGGTGGAGGCTTTGATGGTGGGAGGAAGTGGTAGGTTGCGGTAATCTGAATGGTACAAGAAAGAGTGAAGAGTATTTTTGACATTTTATACGCACTTAACAACAATAATTAACGTCAAACCATTTTAAAGACCAAGTCTGTTACGTTTGTGCCAACTATTAGACCAACCTTGTAATTTCTAAGAGTTAAGGAGCAAAGTGAAATCAAGCCTAACCACAGGGACAACCCGTATAATTAGGTCTATCTATTATTCAACCTTTGATATATATTATTCTACCTTACCTTTGATGATGTTACAACAAATGATCATCAAAAACAACAGTCGTTAAGCTCTGTTGTATGATTAGTGTTTGACAAAGGAATTAAGAGAATTCACAAGGAGACTTGTCATTTATACTTTTTTTCCCTTGAAATGTATATGAACCCTTATCACTAATACAACACATATATTGGATTAGTTCATTTATATTATACATTTACACTTTTTTTTACGTCATTACATTTACACTTTTTTTGTGCGTCATTCTCAAACGCCATATGATCCCCACTTATCATAACCTTATTTTTCATCTTTATATTCTGATTCATATCACAAACTTTGATTTGACACTGCATCTTATCAGATAAATATAAGAAAGATATTTGTTTAATAAATTTATTTATTAACTAACAGTATCCTAATTATGATAATTTTTATAGATTATTTTACTAGCTGTGATACGACTTTCCTAATATCGATGTATAGTTACAATATTGTCTGTCAGTCCATATGGTATTCCCCAAAATTCACGTTTGGGTCTAACTTTATTAAAAACAGGATGTTATAATGATTAATTTATTAATTAAAATATTAAGAAATATTCACTATAATCAAACTGAATGATTAAAAAGTATAAGTATTATAATTTTTAAAATACAAAAGTTTTTGTAATTATCAGGTCATCTGGTATGGTTATCACGACTCACACCGGTAGTCATGTGACATTGCTTTCACGTGTTAAACGCCACGCTGTCCTAGCATGGTCCACGGTAATTATGCACTAGCTTTAAAATAATAATTAAAATAAGTGGTGGGGTGTAGAGTGGCAAGAAGTTCAAACACTTACATTGACGAGTGGTGAGAGTGGGAATTTTGGTGATGTTAATGCTCGTAAGCCTGATAATCTCATGGAGTCACAGATTTATAAGCCATGTCAAATATAGATATACATATATTAATGGTAAATTAGTTGGTAATTACAACTGTAGTTTGTATCACAGGTACGCTTAAACTTTAGAGAGAGAACATGTAATTTCATATAACTACAAAACCCGTTTATGTAAATTACTCTTTTAACTTATAATGACCACCATTAGCTGCAAAAACCAGAGATAAAAGTTACAGGTAATACTCAGTTCCTCTTTGACATCAAGTATAAATATCATCCAAATCCTAAAGAAACATTGAAGCTGTACTATAGCAGTTTATGAAGTAAATCATGAAACTCAAAATTGTATTAGAAATGATTTTCTCAAATCGCTGTATTTTACAATAAACACTCATGAATACACCTTTTAAAACACTCATGCACAGTATGTGAGATCTGAATGCTTGCATATAAAGGCCTTTGATGATTTGACCTGGGGCTGAAGTCAACTTTTGCGCTCCTGTTCATGCTCCTCCTCGGGTAAGGAAGTTCCTTTCAAATCCATATGGCCTGAATTAGGATGGCAACAGTTAGAAATATACAATACCATTTTGTCATTCTTGAAAGAAAAATATGTCGAGACATTTGACAAAAAGTCTACTCAAGTATACTTATATAGGATAGTCAGTGTCACAACAAGTGTCAGAAAAGATAAAGCACATGGTAAAATCAACATACCAAACAAGGACACCAGTGATGGAGGCTTGGAAGGTCCATTTGCCCTCACATCGATACCTGCATGACAATAATCAGTCAACAGCTATGCTTATTTCCGCTTAATCAACGTACTTAATCATACAATTCAGCAAATAATCTACATAACTTATCTTGTATTTGCTAAATACATTGATATTTCATCGCAATGGTTTTCTCCATGACAATCTTATTTGCATTATTTATGGCATTTTCAACCCCTTTACTTATGAATGCAAAGATTTGGGTTGTGGTTTATCTTAAACGCGTCAAATCAGAAAATCTAGCTAAAAGGAAAATGAGCATAGTGGGTTGGACTTTACCCAAAGTCTACTTTTTTACACACAACCAAAAAAAGCATTCCTTGTTCAAAGATTTAGACTGTTTTTGTTATAAATTTTGTTTTGCAATCAGGAATAACACAGTATCTGTTCATCAGAACTTTAAAGAATGGACAAAAAATTTTGTGGACCAACCCAACTATACATGACCGGTGCTAATAACTGAACCATTTCAACCCAACCTGTTTTGACTCGTTACCCAGCTAGCCTGACCTATCCATCTTGCAAAGTGTAGCTTTATTTGGACAACTTATACATATATAATAAATTTCAAAGTTTACTGAGTTGCTTTTAATGTAATGGACTAATTATAATAGTCATCTAGGGGAATTCAAATTGCAAGAAAAGGTTTGTAACCAAAACTCCAAAAGGATGCATCAAGATTTGGGTAAACCATAGGAAACTTGGTAGAAAGCAGGAGAGTTTGCTTTGAGTAGAAGAAATTAAAACTAGAAAATGCTTCCACAACATACCTGAAGTTCCAACTGATTTCAACATATCTGATTTCTTGAAGGTATATCCGATGAAATTAGAGTCCTTTGACGTTAACATCTGCAATTTTATACGAAAAGATATAAAATTATACCGATGAAACAGATGGACCACAAAAGCTAACACCACAACAGATAAAGAGAAACAGATTGGATGCACAACCGCATAAGCAAGTCCAATGCTATTTTTATTTTATACATCACGGGTTTTCCATATGATCTAGAAATTATTACCTTTCTCCAAGGTCCCACTCTTGGTACAGCCGACTGAGGGTCTTCCACCTAGCGTAGCATAAATTAGCACAGTGAAAAAGGAATATAAAACTATTATCACCCTTTTTTTCAGGACATGAAACAACTTTTATGGGTCATAATCAAATTATGCTGAAACTTACAAGAAAAAGTAACAAAACAGAAAGGGGGAAACAAAATAGAATATGAAACTGATTCTAATAAGAAGGAAAAAACATAATTTTGTTCTGATTCGGTCATCAGATACAGCATATAACAAACCTTGAGCTCCACACACACAAGGCCAATTTTGGATTTGTGACTAACAGAGCTTGAAAGTGTTCCTTATTTTTTAAACTAGTTCAACAATTTACTAACACCCTTTTCAACCTATATTTCAAAGAATTATTAAATATTCATAATAAATTATAGTACTCACTTCAGGGAACTTCTCAAAATTCTGGGTATCAAGTTCTCCATTGACAACGGGTTATAGGCAGCTTCCATTTCATACAGTGTATCCCACTTCACCCCTTTAAACCATGGGTGCGCCTAAATAAACATACATTAGTAAGAGATGCACGAATTTCAAAATTGTTGAATGATTCAATTTTTAATTTATATTTTAAAGCTCAAACATTCAAATCCGATGCAAATAGAAAATACAATTTTAATAGTCTACTTACCTTTATTTCTTCCACTCCACCAGTCCCCAACCTTGATTCCACATCACATAGCAAATGACATATCAAATCCCTGGCCTCTTTTGAAATTTTGGGTTCCTCTGGGTATTTCAAACATGTCCTCCAATTAATGATCTTGCGACAAGTCATCCTAGGATCATCAGAACAAAATGGGGGGTAACCAATAAGCATTTCATACATGATTGCCCCCAATGACCACCAGTCACACTCCATTCCATAACCTTTTTTTAGTAGCACTTCAGGTGCCATATAATCAAGAGTTCCAACTGTTGAAAATGCCTGCAAAATAAAGTGTGCACAAGGAACATTATTGATAAACATAGGGAAGAGTAAAATTGCAACTTATTTTTCAAAATTTCAAGAAAGTAATACCAAGGCACGTCGATTACGTTTCCACTGTTGCAATTTTTCTTTGGCATTAACCAAGGAACTTGCTGCCCATCACCATCATTTATGGGCCCCTGATTTTCATAATCTTCATCATTTAATAATATTGATGAAAATTTATTTTCTAAGGGCTTACACAAGCCAAAATCAGACAGCTTTAGATGGCCATTTCGGTCCAGTATCAGGTTATCTGGTTTAATGTCCCTACAAGTGAAAAGAAGTTCACATGCTTCAATGTATATTCATTCTGCAATTGGAACGCTCACTTAAATCAAGTATATACTGTTTTATTAAGAGACATAATATGATACCTGTGTATGTAGTTATGCTGGTGAATAGAATGAATGGCCAAGATACTTTCAGCCATGTAAAATCGAGCAACATCCTCAGAAAGAATATCTTCTCTCATTAGCAGAGTCATGATGTCACCACCAGGTAAATATTCCATTATAAGGTACAAATAATCAGCATCTTGAAAAGAATAAAATAGTTTTACAATGCATCGACTGTCAACCTCCACGAGCAAATTCCTCTCAGATCGAACATGTTCAACCTAAGTACATAAAAAGCTAAAGATCATCAAATAATGAAATTCATCAATTTACATATAGCAAATACATAAGATGCAACCTTCATTCGGATAGATTTAATCCATTTGCGGTATTGTCTTAATTGGAAATAATGGTATTATTGGGATAGAATTAAGTCATTTGCAGTATCATCTTGATCTAATGTCAACACCCTCATAATACAAACAATAATACCTGCCCACGACTAAGCATCTCAGATTTCTTCAGCTTTTTCATTGCAAAGACTTCTCCAGTAGTTTTAGCACGGCATAATCTGACCTGCATAATACAGTCAGACATGAAAACATTCAGTTCAACCAAATGATTCAAATTCAGAGCACAAATAACAACACACATATACACACGTAGTTCTGGATCTATGTATTATTCATCAATCAAACTCTGCAAAAGTTCAAAATTATATGTTTCAAAGCTGTTGATTCGCCTCAAAACAGGTCAATATTATCAAAAAATCACTAGTCATTACCATTTTGGCATTACAATTGAGTTTCACCAACACCAGTTGAATTGCAATCAGTAAAGAACTGCTAAAACATTGTTAACAGAATGATGAATGATCATAACTTCACATGATATCCTTCAAAAGATAAGCGTTTATACCTCGCCGAAAGCGCCTTTACCAATCAACGTCAAAAGCTCAAAATCATCAATCCCAATCTTATGCCTCTGCAACCTCATGTACTCCGTCTCCTTCTTCTCCAAATTCCTCAGCATCTGCTCTTCCTCCTCACTCGACACCTTCGCTTCAGCCGCCCTCCTCTGCAACGCTCGTCTCCTACAAACAAAATCAACACCATCACCAATCCACTCACAATCATAAACACCCCTAAATCACACAAATACTTAAAATCACACAAATACTTAAAAATCACCAATACCTCTCCTTACGATCTTGCAATCCTTGCAGATAATTCTTATAATGATTCTCAATCAACTGTTTAGCCGCCGCCGCCTTCTGTCTGGTCACCGGAGACGAAACCGACACATCGGGCTCCAGATTAAGCCCCTGATCGGACCTCACCGTGGCCTTTGCGTCACCACCGACGCCACCGCCGTCCATTGGTCAGTGATTAGGTTCTTCAATTGGTGGGATTACAACTCCAGATCTAGAAGGAGGTGAGATTAGTAATGATAATAGTAACAACAACAATAATAATAATAATCGAAGGTTCTGTGTAATTGGAATCTTTTGAGCGATGAAATCGAGACTGAGGGTATAAAATATGAGGGTTGAAGTAGGGTTTGGTGAAGGGGTATGAAGGATGAACTGTCAATGAGTCGATGGTTACAGGGTGGACTAGATTGGGAGTGCAGATGACACTGACACCATCGCCATCGCAATCGCCATCGGCATCTCGTTTGGGATCTGAGCATTAACTGTGCAATAATTTTATGCATGAATGAGTTTTGTTTTGGTTTTTAAGGATCAACAGAGGAGCATGAATGTGAATAATGTCTCGTATCAATGGAATCATTGATTTTTTTGATGGATGAATCATGAATGCGAGGTTGTTATTATCTGATCAAAAGATTTGAAGATATTTGGTTAGATTTTTTTACATGTTTAATGTTGGATTCACGCGTCCGGTAAAAGTTATTTTTATCGTTTTAGAAAGCCGGTGTTGCGTTAGTCTACGGACTAGTTTGAACCGAATTGACGCTTTTGTTTGGTGTGTCGTTCAGGACTCGAGAGTATTATTATCTTGATTCAAAATGGAATTGCACACGATAGTTTTCTGGTTTTGAATTGATCAAATCACTTTGATTACTCATGAAAACACTTAGGCTGTGTTTGGTTAGAAGAATGGAATGAATGGAATGGAATTGAGAAACTAGTATAATTTTCAAGTAAAATTAAGTTTGAGTGAGTAATGAAATGTAAAACTCAAGGAAATGTTTCACCTCAAATTCCCTTGGATGTGGGATTTCAAATTCCCTCTCTAGGTGGAAGCATTTTGAAATTCCACAACCAAGGGAATTTGAGGTGAAACATTCCCTTGGGTTTTACATTTCATTACCCACTCAAACATAATTTTACTTGAAAAGTATACTAGTTTCTCAATTCCATTCCATTCAATTCCATTCTTCCAACCAAACGCAGCCTTAGAGAATCATAAACAAGCGTCACAAACATGATATAAAAATTTTCAAGCAAAATGAACGCTACTTATGTAACAAGCTATAGGAAGGTTTAAACCAGCACGGATGTTCAAGGCGCATACAACTTGCTAGTAGGTCCGGAATATGGACAAACACAAAATATGTCTATGTATGAAGGGTGTGAGACGTGCCTTAGATTGTCAAATTGATGTTGTAGAAATAAACTTGGTGGTGCCGAATCGAAAAAAAATCACAAACCATCATTTTATCTACTTTATTAGCTTCTCATGCATTGTTGATATATTGTAGCTATGTTATTTTGTTTTATCTTGAAACTGACTTGTCAAGTAACCTAACCGAAAGCATGTTATTTGTTGATACAATCAACTGCGGGACGAAGAATAATATAAGTTAATTACTTGTATTTTCTGTTTTTGGAGCTTTATTGTAGTTGTGATCTAACGGTACCAAAATGTGTAGAACATGTGATTTTTTCAAGTGGTTATGGATTTTAGTCTTATGATAAACATACGTCATAGGTTTAAGTTTTAGAAATGAAGGACGAGTTTGTCGTTAAAGAGAATTCTATATATATGTAAAATATTCTCAAGTAAATACGATGGATGTGACAACCCGGAAAATTTCGGTAAGTTTTAGGATTTAAATTTTAAAATTCTAAAACTTGTTTATAATTATTTTATAAATAAATAATAATAATAATAATAATAATAATAATAATAATAATAATAATAATAATAATAAAATTTAGTATTAAGAAGCTAAATCCTAAAAGTTTAGGGTGGAAAATGTTAATTTTAAAACTTATTTTAAATACTTTTAACATAAAACAATAAAGTTTCAAAGTTGAGGGACCATTTGTGTAATTTCTTAAAACCCAAACCCACCCCCCCCCCCCCCCGTCAACCACCTCTGTTTCTCCGGCCAACTCTGGCCATTGCTTCGGCGAAGCCAAACACACAAATCCACTCGGCTTTGGCCAAAACAAACATCCAGACACTTTCGAGTGGATGATTCGAACTTGTTCCCCACTGAAATTTGAATAATAGTGTCGATAATGCGATCTATCCACCTAACACACTTCGGCCGAAAGCTCCAGCCACAAATCGCACTAAAACACTAAAATAATCTAATTAATCAAGTATAAAGGGTCGTTTAGTTGTTTCTAATCAATTCCCATGCTCAAATTCGTCTGAGAATCACACAAACACTATCATCGATCATCATCTTCTTCGCGACTGGTTCATCGACTGTTCATCTCCAATTCATCATCATACGGGTATTTACACACACCTTAATAATATTTATAAAATATTATTTATAAATGTTATAAATAGCCATTTTTATAAAAATGAACTCTAAATAATAATTTAAATTATTAATTTATTATTGGACACTATATTATCTTTAATTATGGATAAATCATGATTAAAGGTGTAGTTTAATAATAAATTAAAACTTGTAAACATTTCTTATTTGATAAGACAAATACAAATTAGATTTTATTATAAAATCTTACTAAATTAAATACAAACTTACATATTTAAATAATGTCTAAAATTTATTTAGAACATAATGATATGTTAAAATCATTATTAAATTAATCAAATGAAATGCAAATCTTTAGTTATTAAAGAATTAACAAAGATAATTAAATGATTTAATTATATGTTATAACAAATCCCAGAAAACCAAACCCTAGATCAATTGAACTCCAGGTTCAAGATCTAACTTATTTAGGTTATGGATTTGTATCTATTTGCTTATGTGAATTATAATTCCTTAGGGGGAATTTACTAGATTGTCAACACCACACAAGAATTGAGGTGAGTTCATACTTAACTATTCCCCTTTTTAATCATTTAAATATTTGGGGAGGAATACATATTGTAATTGAAATTTCAAATTATTTTTGTGTATTTGTTAAATAATAATTTGATCACATTTATGATTACATATGGTTACTATGAAAATCCTTATCTGCATACTGGACTATAAACAAGCAGAGATCTTTTGGATATTACTATCGGGGAGTGACTTACCCCCACAAAGGTTTGGACATGTGGTCCTTACCAAGATGCACAAAGATCTTATAAGTCATTCGGGATGACTGTTCTGTGTTGAGAAGGCAGATATGCACTATGTAAAGTTTGCCATTATAGTTCCATTTACAACCCATATGAGGATAAATGTAAAGAGAGGATTCGCGCCCTCTGAATTGAATTATTATAACTAATATAATATACTATATATATAAAAGGAAAAGGGAAAATTAACTATGATACATGGGCAAACCCTAGATAAAGGTTTTGTTGGCTTGTACTTAGTTAGTATATGGGATAGTGAATTCACCTATTGTAAAGCGGTTCCATTAAGACTATCCATATACGGAGTGATATCAGGGATATCTCAAGGCTCAATTGAAGTTATGAAATGACCATATCTTCACAAAATAAACCCTACTTTGAATGATAATGGATGATTTATCATATATGTTTTAATCACCTATGAACTCACCAACTCTGTGTTGATATTTGATTTACATGTATTTTCAGGTATCTACTAGGAGCTTATGGACCTGCACGTAGGATCATATAAGAGTTCAAGATACATATTGCTTGTTATTTGAGATATGATTAAACGTATTGTTAAGAAACAATTTATCTTTTATTTCCGCTACGCATAATATTTATTACTCTGAATATTAATGGAATGGTTATCTAAAATTTATCATATAGATAACTGCATTTCATGTGTGACTGCTGTGTTCGATCCTGTTTGTTCACCCTTCCGTGATAAATTCCAGACCCGGAATTTGAGGGTGTGACAATGGATTAGAGCAATGTGCGAGTCATAGCTCATTGTTTATGAAGGATTAAATACACTAAGACGGTTATTGTAACCATCATACTAAAAAAAGGAACAAAAAGAGAAGCATGTCCATTTACGAGGTAGTTTAGTAAAAAAATTGATTTTTTAATGAAGCATGTCTACCTATTACCTAATTTACCTTTTTAGTTATATGGTTTTGTTAATAAGAAGCAAACATCTAACCACTATTTGTTGGTTTACCAATAGGAAGGATGCATAGTCGTTGTCGCTTTATGATAGTGACATACCAAATAATGGTGCTTGGTAATCTATAATTACCGATGAGTATTAAAGGGCTTTATAAAATTTCTGTATTTTAGATAGGTGGTCTCAGGTTTAACACGAGCAAGTTAGAATAGTTTTAAATAATCTATAAGTAAGATGGATTTACTGGTAAAATATATATACACAAATATTTTTAATACTAGAATTTAGAATATTGGATCCAAATTAAAAAAATAAAATCGTCAAAAGTTTTTATAATTCCAAATCCCAAACACTTGGGGCCGTGGCTACGTACTTGCCTATGGGCCTGGGTGACTTTTATTGGATTTGATTCTAAACTTCATTTATATTTGTTTGTTGATCCGATGAATTTATTTTTGAATTTCAGAAGTTTAAAAAAAATTTCAACGGTTCAGTTTAAAACCAAAAACCAAACCAGATTGAAATCAGAGAAAAACCGAACTGAATTCTTAGTTAAGTTTTTTTATTGATTATCTTACTTATGTTGTAGCTAAAAGGTACCTTTTTTTTCTAATATGTAATAAAAAGATTCACTCTCTTCATAAAATATAAAAAATAAAATTATTAAAGATTTTGTTTTCCATATATACTCGAAGTTGAATATCAAATTAAATTATTGGTTTGGATCACATTCGTAGTTTGCAATAGATTTTCTTAGATCCAACTTGATTATCGACAGGTAATAGATATGACATTACTTGAAATCTCCCCTTATTGATGTTTTTTAAATTATTTGAACCATTATGTTGATAATCAAATTAATTTATCTTTATAATTATAATAAATATTAAACCAGTTAAAATAATAGTAACAAAAAATATTGTGTAGTTAAAAAAAATAAATTGATTAAAATCGGTTTATCAAATTCTAAACCAACACCGTTAAAAAAAAGCTAATATTTGTTTATTCGGTCCAGTTTGGCTTTTAGTTATAACCAATTAACTAGAATAACTTGAAAATTGAATTAATGAATACCTTATTAAATTTTGATAACCGTTAAATTGAGTGTCAAAATTGTATATTTATGCAACCAACATCGACCAAGCGTCCAATAAAATCAGAAGACATGTAACATCAATGTAGCGATACATATTCGTTTTAACCGGTCCAATCAACCGGTCTGGTCTGGTTTTTAAATCAGTGTTGCACCTTACAAATATCCATACCCGATTCAAGAATCCACCACACAAAGTCACCCGACCCGTATCCATTACAATTCTACAACCAATTATCCGTTGGCTGTTCAGTATATTCTCCCAACGATGGTACAAACAGTTCCTTTCAAACCCTATCTGAAAATCGAAATTCATCAACAATGCCCAATCGTCAACAAAGCTAGGGTTTATGCACCACCAATACAACTGCCGCAACTGAAACTCTCACAAAATGGAGTTAATTTCATCATCGTCGCACATTCATCTCCACCACAGAAACCTTATCTCCCCACACTCGTCTTCAACAAATCATTTCATCAATTTCTCCCCTTATCGTTTCTCTACGTTGAATCCACAGCAGTTTTGTGGTTTGAAAACCAGTAGTGGTGGTGGTGGTGGTAGCCTGCAGGATGGAACTGCTTACGGTGCCGCTGATTTATTGAAAAAATCGGTGGTGGAGGTGAAAGAGGAGGATAATGATTCTTCGAAAGAGGAGGAGTCTGATTATGAAGATGATGGAGCGAAGAGAAGAGAGGAGATGGATGGATTGATTGGGAGGATCAGATATTGGAAGATACTGTGCCCTTGGTTGGTTTTGTTAGGATGATTCTTCATTCCGGCAAGTAAGGTGTTCTATTTAGGTTTTTTGTTTCGTTATTGTGTTTTTGTTCATGTTAATATTGAACTTGAATTGAATTACGTAAGTTGGTTTAACTATTTATGAGTTATGACATAGGTTTGTTGAATTTCTGTGATGTTTATTTGAAATTCTTCATAATCAAATGGTAGATTTGAGTTAAGGTCTCTTGTATAGTTATTCATTATGCAACACTGAACTTAGATGTTGGCATAAAACTTAGCTAAGAACTTGAGCCATTTAGACATTGGTTTTGCTTTCCTCAGTTAGTCTTCAAAGCTAACAACACATATTCTGGGAGTTCTCTACTTATATGATAAAATTTATAATTTGAAGTTATTGTTAGTCAAAAGTGTTCTGTTTTATTTGAAGTTTGTTATGGGAAAAGGAATATTTGGAAGTTTTGTTTAGTTGACCGAATAGCTCCTAGAATGCATGTTAAAACTATAGCATCTCCGAGTTAATTTTAGGCGTTTAAGTTATGTAAATTCTTATTTATCCTTGAATTTGTTGTTGGTACAGATATGCAAGTGGTGAGAGATTAAGTCCTGAACATGAGAGAACTATTTTAGAGAGGTTGTTGCCCTATCATCCTGAAGTGAGAAGAAAATTGGATGAAAAATTGGATGTGGCGTTAGTTACATCACGGTTAAGCTCTCTCTCTCTCTCTCTCTCTCTCTCTCTCTCTCTCTCTCTTTCTCTGTGTGTGTGTGTGTTTTGAGAGAAAGTTGTTGCCGTATTCCTGATTAATTCTTTGACGCATTGTCAATTTGTCATCAATGTTGGCACCTTAACTTTAAAAATTAATGAAATGGTTAGAGCAAAGGAAGCATGATTTATGTTAATACTTTTCCGTAGTGGGTAAGTATATCATATGCTGAGTAAGTATGCTAATAACCTATGGATATCAGAAGTATGTTTTATGCACAACAATTACACATACATGACGAATATACAAAGCTTTCAGATCCATATTGGTTGTTCGCGCTTGATCAAGATGTAATCTGTGTCGCCCACAAAATATTAGAAGAAAAGGTCGATAACCTATATTTTCAGAATGAATATTAAAAAACTGTCGATAGAAAAGCTTAGGTAGGTCGCAATATAAGTTACATAATTCCATATTTATCAAATAAATCTTGCGCTCTAATGAAATTAGTCCATGAAACATTACATTTGTGGTTTCACAAAGTTTTATCTTCTTATATTGTTATCATGGATGACAAGTAATTACATGTAGTTTGCCTTAGATTTCTAGGTCTGATGTTTATGTGTTACTATAAAAGTTCCATATATAATATGCCCTTTTTTATTTAAATTTAACTCATAATAAAATCCTACTTTAATATTCTTCCCTAACATAAAACCTACTAACCTGTTTGGACCACGGATGAAGTGGCACTGATTTTTCAATTTTGTTGCCATGTCAATGCCACCTCATGTCCCTGTATGAGAAGTATTTTTTTTTTTTTAATATCATGTCTTAGAGGTGATACGAGGAGCATATTCTGGATTCAATGAGCAACATAATGTGAAATCTGCTAGAAGCAGAGTATGTGAAACTGTTATTTTATGACTATTACTTACTAGAAAGTAGAGTGTATATGATTGATAAAGATAGCTCATCTTTAGTCAAGTTTATACTGTCTAGTTGACAGGCTGTTGTAATAAAGTTTATGCAAGTTGAAAGTGAACAAGGTGCTGGTGGAGTGTTCTTCAAGTAGTACGAATAAAATAGTTAAAGATTTGATGAGTTAAATAACATATAAAAAAGCATATGCAAATGCGTCCATGTTAGCATGCACATGGCCAGAACCATGATACCTCATAAAAAAGACCTATCGATGCATTAATTGCTCACCCATTGCTATAATCATGATAAAGTTGGAAGTGTGTTGCTATTATGGAATCTTTAGTCTTGTGTCCTTTCTTTCTTAATTGCCTATGTTATTTGCATGCACTGGAATCATGTTCCTCAACACATGTTACACAGGTCGGTTACCATCCGGATTTTGAAAGCTCGAGATGCCTGTTCATTGTGAGGAAAGATGGAGAAATGGTGGATTTTTCATATTGGAAATGCATAAAAGGTTTAATCAGGAAAAACTATCCTTTATACGCTGACAGTTTTATCCTGAGGCACTTCCGAAGGCGTAGGCATAATGATTGAAGTTGAATCGTCATTTACATTGTATTTATCAAAGTTTTCACCTGTTTTGCCTACATATTACAGGAAGCCTGGGGCATCATTGTGATGTTAGCTTGCATCGATATTAATGTCCATCAACCCCCCTCTTATTTCTGCTGCATATATTTGGCAGAATACAATCCTGCACTTCTTCAGAAAATGTAAAGATAAAAACTCTGATCTTCTTTGCAGTTTAAAATTTCTCCTTTTATTCTAGGCATTGTTTAAGACAACCAGAAACACATTTTATTCCATTATGATGTTTGTGATTGTTGTTAATGTTGTTTGTTGATTTGAAACTGATGAACTAATTATAAATCAACACAAGTATATGATTAAATATTGAAGAGAGAGAGAGTCGAATATTATCCTTTACGCATAGAACAATAGTTTTTAATTATAGGACCAACTCCAAGAGAGCTCTGGGGACGAACATGAGGAATTTAGGCACATTTGTTTTGGGGGCATGGCGAAGCAAAGGGCCGGGGGGGCCGCCGCCCCCCCTATTTTTTCGTCCGGTTAATTTAGCCTGATAGTGTAAATTTGCTAGTGTAAATTTTTAGAGTTCGGGGGAAAAAAATCATTTCTCCCGCCCGGTGTTGGAATCTGTCACTGTTGGGGGGGGGTGAGTGTGGGAGGAGGGCAAGCAGTGGGGGCACTCTTGCCCCACCCGTGAATCTGTAATGGATTAGTCTAATCGTTACAACTATAAAAGAAAACTGAGGATATAGAAAATAAGAATGTCAAATGTTATATCATCTTATAGTTTCAAATTTCAATGGTAGGTTTCTAGGTACATTAACACAAGTAATAAAGTTAATACGGTAGAATAAAAAAAATGAAGACGTCAAACTTACTATTTTACGACTAAAGACGCCTAGTGATTGAACTAACCAAGAACTAATCAACGTGCCTAACAAAAGTAAAAGAAAGGTATGGTGCAAAAGAAAATAAAAACGTTAACTATTATTATTTCATTGTCAGGAAAAAAAGGTTTTTGGAGTTTTGGAAGTTCAAAGGAGAGAAGCTTTAAAGAAAAGAGGAAATGACTTGTTGAAGGTTTGGAAGTTGACACCTGTTAATCAGTCATTATAATCTTATCATCATACTTTAATTGATACTACACATTCTCTGTCCCATTCAAGCTGGTCTCTTTCCGTGGGTTCATCATGATATGCTAGTTTGGATCAGTTATTGACTCGTGTCTATAACGCTTTATTGTTGGATGTTTATTTTCCTTCGTTTTTTTAACAGCTTGTTATTATTAAAGAAAGCTCTAGCTAGAAACTAGCCAAAAACAATTATATGAAAAGAACTAGATTTTAACCATCCACCCAAAAACACAGTTTCTCTCTTTTTTTTCTATTAGGGTGTGTTTAATGCTTGAATTAACTCCCGCTCTATGCATGGTCCTAGAAGGGGTCGTCTTGTTTCACGATCTGACGTGCTTAACCTTATCCTACACTTTGTTTATAAGACTTTTTTTACAGTTTGAACCTATAACCTTTAATTCCTATGACCACATCATAAAGAATACATAATAGTGTCCATAATTATCTCCTTTCCGTCGCTTTAGTGTTCGGAACACAAGTTCTTTCCTATACCTCCATAGGATGAGGATACTCCAAGATGTCATCAAGATAAGCTTGACTATGACCTTTTTCTCAACCTTCACAGAGTAGAATCAATTCAAGAAATCAACTCATTCGGCTTCCTAGCATCCCAAAAAGTTAATTCTAACCAATTAACCATTTAGCGATAGCATCTAAAACTCTAATTGCTATCATACACCCCCAAAAAGGTGATCTATAGACTCTGTAAGACTGTAACCAACGAGTGAATCGGGTATAAAACCGAAGAAAATGCATGCCTTTATTCCCTAAGTTATGTCTAGCATAAATTCAATTATTCAAAACTTTCCAAGCATGAATTCGATTAAGAACGCCATAGCATATCCCATGAGCCCCAGGCCAAACAAAGTCGGACTGAGGACCCTTCGTCGGGCAGCAGTCGAAGAAGGGGAGGTGTAATCAATATAGAACGCCCCTAATAGAAAGCATGCAAGCTTTTCATTTGAAGATTTTCTATTATGATCTGTTTCTAATAGATTGTCATTCAATCGTTCTATTCATATTAACCCTATGGATTTCCTTATTTCTATATAACAATGTGAATAAAATGAGTACAGTTGGAAATACGTAATAATAGATTGTCATTCAATCGTTCTATTCATAGAACTTATTAATAAAATTTTTATTTAAGCTTTGGAACCTTCAAGGTTGAATATAGATGTCTTTTTTCTGTCTTGACACTCCATTCTCTGACCATGTCTATTAAAAACTTATTATGTTATCTCGCTTATAATACCTTAAATGAATTCCACATTGATTATTGAGAAAAAAAAATTGAGTTCATAAGAAGCGTTTGCCTCAAATGTATTGAATGAATTCCGAACGCTTTGACTTTCGATGAAAAGATAACTCCACTATTAAAGACAACTAACATCCTAGAAAGTCTTCACCCTATTAACCAAAACTTTAACTTGATATTGCATCTAGAAATACTAACATTATTAGTTTGCATGAGGGGTCCATTGTTACAAAATGATATTGGTCATCGTGTGTCACTTTATGATATTATAGTTAACCATGTGTCAAGTTATAGTTAAGCATATGTCAATTTAGGAATTTATAGTTAACCATGTGTCAATTCAGGATTTTATAGTTAAGAATATATAAATGAGAGCAGTAAGTGCATTGATTAGCTCTTGACAAGTTCCCACCAAGTTTTAAGGATACTTTTTATGTAAATGAAAGAAAATATAATCACTCATGGTGGAGGATTGGATTATCATCAATGGTTGCCTTTTGGCTAATGTGGAATAGAAGTTTTGTTGTGTACTTAATACAACTACAATACAATTATTTGGATTGTTTTGAGTTTTGACTTGAAAACAAATCTGCTTGTGAACATCAAAGGGTGTTTAATAATTAATTTATTATATTGATAGATTAATTTAACAAACAAGGTTAAATCTAACGACTTGTAATTTGTAAAGTAAAGTAAGTACAATGCTTATAATAATAAAACGATAAGAACTATAGTTTCAATATAAATCAAACCACCGGGTCCCAAAAGTCACTTTTCTTTAATGTATATAATTATATATGACAATAGGAGCTTTTGTTTTATGTGATAAATATAGTAGCATGCGATCTTTTGTAAGTTGAAATTAGCACGGCTTTGACTTTGATGCATTTTGCTGTTTTTGGACGGCTTCTTTTCTTTCAATCATAAATCAAAATACTAATAATTAAGTGCATTTTTATATATGTTGGTCTTATTTCATCCGTTTGTTTGGTTCCCACAACTACTTGTCCCCTTCCCACTCACAATCGAATTAATTAAGTATATCATGATCTCAGATGATAATGAGCTTGGCTCGGTTTGATTCACTTACGTGTGGAAACTAAAATATAACTAATGTTTGGGTTTTTAGTTTTTCTAATCAATCATGTTTAATTATAGTATATATCATGTCGATTGAATATGATCGATGTTTAAAGCTGGCTCAGTTAATATGTCCAATTGAATCTTTATTCAAATAAATACAATAATACTTTTAAGTTATATAACAAACTTTTTCAAACTATAACATATTATATATATATAAAAGTAATTGCTAGTTGTTATATATAGAATAACCAAACTAGAAGTTAGGTTAGAAAAAGGTCATCGCATAAACATCGACTTTTCTTTTAATTTGATGTTTTCTATTATGATTCAGTTATTTGGTTTTTATATTTATTTATGTTATCACCGTTACTAATACTTTTATACTTTGTGATATCTTAAAAATATTTATAATAATGATCAAGTAACAATACACGTTATCTTACGGAGTGTATGTTATTGTAGTGGATTCGAACTCGCACATGATTATATCAACCGCTTGATTGATATTTTCTGATGAAAAAGGTTCAAATACAAAGTGTATTTTTGCTACAAAGTATGAGAAAACGCAATGAATCAAACAAAGTCAAAAATAAAATTATCTCAGAATTTAAATCAATTTCAAAAAGTAATTCCGAGCTTTTGTTCCTCTAGCCGTCCTTACTAAGAAAATAAATAAACAAAAATAAAAAATAAAAAAATTAACGTTTTTTATTGTGTCATTTAAGAAAGACACAAGACGTCATTGTATCATAAAAAGACAAAGTGGAGGAGTAGTGTTATAGTCCACATATATAAGAAAAAGAGATGCCCGGTGTTATACAAATTACATGGGAATAAAGCTCTTGAGCCATACGATGAAACTATGAGAAAGAGTTACAGACACGAGAATCAGACGTGAAACTCACATAGCGATAAACCAATTTGGATTCATGCCAGGGCGCTCTAAAACAGAAGTCATACACGTCATAAGAAGGGTAATGGAGAAATATAAGAAAAGAAGATGGACCTTCATATGGTCTTCATTGACCTAGAAAAGCCTATGACAGTGTATCACGACAACTCATTTGAGAAAGTCTACGGGATAGAAGGTTACCTGAGAGATATATCAAGATAATCAAGATATGTATGACGGGGCAAAAACGTATGTGCGAGCTCCAATCGGAAACACAAAATTTTTTCCAGTGGAAGTGGGACTCCACCAAGGATTAGCATTGAGCCCATTTCTCTTCACAGTAGTATTGGATGAGATTGCCAAGTCCATACAGAAGTCAGTCCCGTGATGCATGCTGTTTGCAGACGATATTGTGCTAATATCAGAATCTAAAGAGGCACTGAACGAGAGGTTAAAACAGTGGCGAGCGGCACTAGAGAGCAAATGCTTAAGGATAAGTCGCTCTAAGACGGAATACATGCACTGTAACTTTAGTAGAGCGAATGAAGAGGACACCCAATACTATTCAAGGTCAGCGGTCTCACAAACGTCTAGGTTCAAATATTTAGGCTCGTACGTCCAGGAAGACGGAGAGATACATAGTGATGTACCCATCGTGTTCGGCAAATGGTGCAAGTGGAAACCGCATCATGGATCTTGTGTGACAAGAGGTTCCTATCACGATTAAAGGGAAACTATATAGAGTGGCATTTCGTCCGGCTACGTTATACGGAACAGACTGCTGGGGCATGAAAAAAATCGCACGAGATACAAATAGAAGTCGCAGAAATACGAATGCTAAGGTGGATGTGTGGACACATGAGGCTGGATCGGATAAGGAACAACGTCTTTCGGCAGAGGTGGCTTGTATCACGGACAAAATACGAGAGGGAAGATTGAGATGGTTTGGGCACGTGAAGAGGAGACAGATGTCAGCGCAGTTCTAGTAGAACGCATCATCTTTATATAGTAAGAGGAGTAGAGGACGACCTAAGTTGACCTGGACGAGATATAGCTGGGATAATGGTAGAGTTACACCTCTCCGACCACATGATTGAGATAGGAGTGAGTGGAGGTGTAGAATTAAAGTTAGGGACTACTAGTGGACCTTGATACGATAGTCCGCACGTGATGTGTAGGTTAACGTTATTGTCCAGGTAGGTGAAGCCTTAGTGCTAACTGTCTTATTAGTATGGGTTAATATCGTAGTAAAATTTATCTGCCTTAATCCTTGTCTAATATTTAGTAGTAAAATTTATCGCCTTAAATTGTTTCATGATGTTGTGTTTGCTTTTGTGATGTATGCTTAATTGCTTATGTGAGGTATGCATTATTATTCTGATTGTTATGAGTATGCTAATGCTTATATGATATATGTGATGTATGCAATATAATCTGGCTATTTTATTTATGAACATGCATATGCGTTACAAAACTCTATTGTGATGTATGCTTATGTGAATTTACACTATAATTTGGTTTTATCGTTGTCGAGCCGGGGGTCTCTTGGAATCAGTCTCTCTGTCTCCCAAGATAGAGGAAGACGGCCACCACCTACCCCTTCCAGACCCTACTCTCATGGGACATACTGAGTATGTTTGTTTGTTTGTTGTTTGTTCTGAAATAGGACGCCGAGAGGGACAGAGATCCCGAATTACTTTTTTGAAATTCGTTTGATATTTTTTTTTGACTTTTTTAGTCTTATTGTGTTTTCTCACACTTTATAATAAAAATACAATTTGTAAAATAATTTATCATTTTTTGACATGAATGGTTTGATCAAGCCATATGGCCATAAATATGGGTCTCCCACATAATCAATCATGACGAGCCATTTGCTACTCTCCTATTTTGCCATATGTCATCGTTTAAACAATTTAAGTTTCCTATATAATCATATATGTTTCACACAATCTTCTACCAAACAAACATAAATTAGGATATTTTATATAGGAAAGTGACATGGAGAGCATTATACAATGAATGTCTGAATGGGACCATGTCTCATGAACTTTTTCTAAGGACTTTATGGACTTATGGTACTTTTAATCCCATTTGTGGGAAATTAGAATTCGTGGTGGTTTTGAAATATCATTATTATTATATTAATCTTGCCAAATTTGTGATATTTAATAATGATATCCGGATAATTAATTAATAATATCTTATTTCTTATCCATAATGACGAACAATATAAATATCAACATTTTAATGTGTTATTTCTCATAAAGCTAATTATTTGAATATCATCTTTCTATTGCAATCATGATGTAATTAAAAATCTATATGTGTAATGTTTTACTTCTTTCTAGTAAATATAAATTCATCGATATACGTATCTAACTTGGTTTATATGGGTTTAAGTTGATAATGATATATAGTGATGCATTAGAAATCTTGATCGTATATATTGATATTTGCTATGAGAGGGATTCAATGTTTGGGATAGTTGGAGATGTATTGCCAGTATTGGTACTAGGTGTTACGTAAGCTTTATGAAAACATATAAAAGGTAAAATGTTTAGAACGATTGGTACTAGGTGTTAAGCAAGTTTTATGAGAACATTTGGAATGGATAAAATGTTTAAAACGATGTAAAGAAGGTTGCGAGTGCAACCACTACTCGTGTTTATAAATGTAACTTCTTATAAGAAAACTATGAAAAACGATGTTAAGCAAGTTTTATGAGAAATTATGGACATGTCTTCATAATGAACTTGTGTGTTTTAACGCATTATAGTCATATACACATTAGTATAAGCTCACTTATAGCATACTTACAATAATATAAAAAAACTATGAAATCAATTCTTTTTTCTATTTCATTACAAAAAAGACTACTTTTAGTCTTTCAGTAAAACTCCAGGCTCCCAAAACCTCTTTTCTTTCTTTTCTTTTAGTTAACTTAGATATTTAGGCATTTAGCAAACTAATCTTCTTAGGATAATTTTTATTAAAACTAGGTATACCAACGGCGCGTTGCGCCTCATAAGACTCAGAATATGCGGGCTCGTTGCGGCTGCAAATTGTTATTTACCACGCCAGAACAACGAAGTCACGCCTATTTTTTATCATCATCGCCTTTAAACCGTCATAAAAATTGTAACTGGTTAGAGGCTAGACAAGGCACCCTCTTTTTCTGCTGCAAACATCAAACCCTTGTGGCCAACTTAAAGAAATGAGAATCCACTATTCCTTCCTTATCAAAACCTTGTAGTAAAATAGCAAACCGAAGAAAGCAGATGAGATCGGCATGCGTATTTTCCAACAACAATCAAACTCATAGCCGTCTCATTAATCAATACAACTTAGAATTAGGTCTCAGACGTGTAGTCGTCGTCATCGACATAAATCATCTTTGTCACAGTCATCGCAATGCTTACATCTAATGGTCCCGCAATCATAACCGATTCAGTGACGTCTCAGGGAAACAATCATCGATGTACCACAACCACCATCATCAATTAAACCAAAACCAATCAATGTAAGACCCTAATGACCTCAAATCATCGATGTACCATAGCCACCATCATCAATTAACCAAAACAAATCAATGTAAGACCCTAATGAGCTCAACATTCAATGAAAATAACACATAGACAAGGGTCTCAGATGACGGGTCGTCTCATCATCATCGACTTTTGAGCACCGAAACATGCACCACCGTCACAGACCAAAATAAAATATTAGGGTTCAAGGTCGCCTTGCCCATCATCACCGTTTATAACAACATGCAACCAAATTGAAACACCAAGATTGAGGGTTTAGATTAGAATACCCTAAACAAAAACCCAAGCAGCAGAGAAACAACAAGTAGGGGTGTAAACGAGTAAGCCGGCTCGCAAGCTACTCGGGATCGGCTCGAAAAGCTCGAATCGAGTTGAGCTTAAACGAGCTCGAGCCGAGCTCGAGCTCAAATTATTGCTCTTTACTAAACCTCGAGCTCGAGCTTCAGGATATCGAGCTCGAGCTGGCTCGCGAGCCTAAACGAGCTTTTTTGTATATTAGGTTTTTACTTACATATTAAAATAATAAATACATATTTACATAAATTATATTATTAAAAATATTATATTTGATAAAAAATAGTTAAATAATATATATTGTGTTATATATAAAAATTATGCTTATAAATAATTATAAAAGTATTATAAAAATATATATTAATAATTTAACATAACAGCCGAGCTCGGCCGTCGAGCCGAGCTCGGCTTGAAATTTTCTAACGAGTCGAGCTCGACTTTATAAATAAAACTATAAACGGCCGAGCTCGAGCTCGAGCTTCCTAAAACCAAAACGAGCCGAGCTCGAGCCTTAGCGAGCTCGGCTCGCTCGCTCGTTACACCCCTACAAGTAAGCATGAAAACCCACAGATGCAATTCACTTCAGTTAAGTGAAACCCCAACTCTCGATGAGCTTTCGCACATCATCACCGAGTCGATTAAACATGCATACCCGAATAGCTTCGTAGGTGAAAAGACAAACTGCCGAACCAGAGCTTCAGATTCAGCCGATTCCGCGATGATGACCGAGGTTCCCACGCTGCAAGGAGACCAATCATCAACAACCGACAACGAACAACAAAACAACAAAACAGAGCCTGAAAATCCTAAACTGTTTTCGAGAGACAAGGAGAGAAGATCAACAGCCGCTGTCGGTGCTGACGCCACCGGGCGTCGAAGGCTGCAGATCTGGGCCGAGCTAAACACGAACGCGTACCACATCAACCGCGATACACGGCTACCCGGAGACGCCACGACGACATAGACCCGTCGTAGTTGGCGGTCAGCGGTGGGCGTCGTCGGTGGGCGTTTGACGGTGGGAGGTGGGAGGTGGGCGGTGGGCGGAGCCGTCGCCCTCTCTCTCTTTCTCGAACCAAATGGGAGGGTAAAACCTTCCCTCCGCGATTTATAAACCAAAGGAGTTCAGAGGGGTAACATGCAAACATCAAACTCTTGTGGCCAATTTAAGAAAATAAAAAACCACTATTCCCACTATTTATTTTATTCGTTTATTAATAGTATATAATTTTGATATTGATCATCTATCAAATTAAAAAACATAGCTGACCATGTTACCATTAACATTTAACACCCTCACAAGAAAGTCCATTTCACTACAAGACAAACATCTTCATCACAAACCATCAATTCAACCACGTACACGTGTACGGCTATAATCAAGCTACACAACGACCTCTAGCAGGTTCTTCTTCTCCTCAACCGTCCACGTATCCATCACTGCGGGACCCACACGTATCACCCAACAATAAAAAACCACTCTATTAAACATGTTTACTAATCAGATCCCACACTCTTAAACATATCACTTCACCCCCTCATAAAAACAGAACATGACACTAAGGCCCTTGATGGACCCCTTCATCTCCTACAACTCTACAAGTAGTACAGTAGCTTCTCCATGGCCAAATAATTTAATCACACCTCACCATTCTTCTACCGTGCAGGTACAATTGTACTTTTGATCAGACAAAACACATTTCACAAGGGTGTTCTAATTCAGTCAACAATCAATTCAGGTAAATTAATGTTTATATACTTATATCTTCATCGTCTTCCCCATTTTGGATAATTGAACTGACAAAACATGATGACTGTGATCAATTCCTTTCTTGATTAGCGATTTAACCATGTTGATGAAACCCATCTGGGTTTTGTCAATTTCGTGGTTTGTTACGAACTTTACCATGAGAAAACAGAGTGATGTTATTGTGTATACTGTGTTTTCTTCTTCGATAATTCCATTTGCAGAGGTTAATCACTATTAGAAATTCACTCTGCTTTACATTTGGTTATGAGTTTTATGATTCTGAATGAACTCAACTGATATGAATTCAATTGTGTGTGTATAACAGGAAATCAAATTACAATTCAATAATAATAATAATCAGTCATGAACTTCGGAAATCAGCCAACGGATAACAGAGGCGGCAGCGGCCGCCCACCGGGAAACTTCCCGTTGTCCCGACAAGGGTCAATCTATTCGTTGACTTTCGACGAGCTACAAAGCACCATGGGTAGCATCGGCAAAGACTTCGGGTCAATGAACATGGATGAACTACTGAAGAACATATAATGCAGAAGAAATGCAAACAATCGAAACAACACCACCACCGGGGTTCAAGATCGCACGGGGCACCAGTTTGCAGAGACAAGGGTCGTTAACTCTACCAAGAACATAAGCCAAAAGACAGTTGATCAAGTTGGAAAGACTTATCGAAAGAGTACAACAGCAGTTTCGGGCAACCGGAGTTTTTCCCAAAGGCAGCAGACCTTAGGGGAATGACTCTTGAGGAGTTTCTGGTGAAAGCTGGTGTTGTTAGGAAGACACAAGTAGCTAACAGTTGAATGGTAATGAGTTGTTGGTGCAATTGGGTTCCACAGGGTGCAGATAACGTTCAGAATGACTCCATTAATGTTTGTAGTAACCAGATTTCATTTCAGTCTGGAAACATACCGTTAAGTGCAATGGTGTTCGATCTACAAACACGCGGCAACCGCCGTTGATGCCTAGCAGGGTATTTGCCTTATGGAGGTCCTCCTATGGGTATACCAACTGGTAACCAGTCTGTGATCAGGATGGAGTTGTGGGTCTTTCTGATTCGGTTATGAACAGTGGTTTGCAAGGCGGGATGGGACCGATGGGCGGGTTGGGTGCGAGTGGGGGGGTTACGGTTGCTGCAGGGTCTCCTGTGGTGTCGTCGGATGGGTTAGCCAAGAGTAATGGTGGTGGACGCGTCGTCTGTATCGCCTGCTCCTTATGTTTTTAATGTGTTTTTCGGGGAGGAAAAATGGTACCATTGAGAAAGTTGTGGAGAGGCAGAGACGGATGATTAAGAACCGAGAGTCAGCGGCTAGATCACGGGCTCGTAACAGGATGCTGATTGTTGTTTTTAGTTTTACGGGTTTTAATACTGTTTATATTCATGTTGATTTTACTTGGTTACAATATAAACAAACGGTACAGTAAGCTCACCTCATTGTAAACTATTTATATGTGGAGTATGAAGAGTTTGGGATGAGAGTACAAAACTTTAATCCATCCTAGTAGATTCAGTGCTCTAACTTGGTTACATATTGAATAATTTAAAAACCAATTAATACATCAAAACATATAGAGTGAAAGTTTCACATCCTGAGAATTATAATGATGGCACTTCACTTTTAGGTAACAGAACACTCACTTGTTTTTAAGTTATATAATCAATTGAGATCTCTATTATCTCGGGTCCTATGTACCATAACTTATGGAATGATCATATGTGTCATGTAGCATTTCATTTACAGGCTGTTGTTTTCAATCTTTTAATGGTTCAGATGTTTGAATAGTTCAACACTTAATGTTCAGACTGTTTTGTTTTGTGAGCAATGTCTAAATGGTTCAGACATTGTCTCTGATGGTTAAGCATTATACTAATACTGAATGGTAAGATTTCTTATCGAATTGGTCACATTTACCTTTGAATAGTTAAGCGATATACTAATTCCTAATGGTTTGCACTTAATAGTCCCAGACCTTTTATGATTCAAACTTTAATTATTTAAAATTGTCAAACAACCCCTTAGTTATAGAATGTGTGTGTTTCTTTATGTAAATTTATGATACTACATCATGTATTACATTTCTTTGTGTTTCGTAGGCCTATACTATGGAATTGGAAGCAGAAGTCTCGGCACTAAAACAGAAGAACCAAGAACTTAAACGAAAACAGGTAAAGTCGTATTTGATTGATCGCATAGTTATTTTTCCCTCATCATTTCATATAAGACTTGATTGACATACCTCCATTTTGCAGGAAGAGTTGTTGAAGATGCAAAAGAATCAGGTACATGCACATGAATAGTTTTTGCTATCAAATGATCACATACACATGAACACAAAATAGCAACTCAAAGGAGAAATTGTCTTTTGGCACTTTTATGAGTAACTATTATTGTTTTAATTGACCTAACAACCCTTTTTAGCTATCTTGACTATATATATTTTCAAAACAGCCATTGATACATACACAAAATACCAAATTAAAATTATCAGTGACTTTTATAGAATTATCAATGTTTTCGGTTTAGCCGTTCCGCACCTTTGGTGACATGGAAAGCATTCCCAACATATACGTGTCCGTGGGCACAAAGTTGCGACTCTCTTCTATTAAAAAAAAGGTTTGCATATGCGTTTAGACTTCTATGTCATATGCATAACAAATATTATAATCTTGAAACACCGCGTCATTTTGATTAAATGTAATTATTTGTAATCTTCAAAGCAAATATTAAAAATAGTGATGGCTATCCACGCAAACAAGTTTAACAAGTTTGGTCAGATGGGCAAGCTCGTGTTTTTTTATTTCTAAAATTTAATGAATACCCTTTATCTTATTGAAATGAAAGATTGAGCGCTTTTGTTGATAGCAGGTTATGGAGATGACGAATATGCAACCTGGAACAAACGAAGTCGTCTGAAAAAGACGATTTCTGGTCCATGGTGAAGGTATATGGTGCTGGTTTTTTGCATGTAAATATGTAATAGGATTGACGGGTTCATGCATAAGTACGAGTTTATGTGAGTTAAATGTCAGTTATACTCTTAGGTACGTGGAGATACATGACAAAGAGAAAGTATAAGGTTAGGGTAAAAATACAACTGTTTGTGTATTAGGTACAAATTATTATACAATCATGAGGCTGTTGGATGAAAATATTATAGGCCGGTAAAACCGTTTGTTTATTCTTTAGGATGATAGATTTGTTCTGTAAATGGACCCGTTTCTTGTTTTTTCTTTGGCTTTATAGTTGAAGAATAACACACACATATATACTCGTTATAAATCATTAAAATTACAGACACAAAAAGCAAAGTGTATAGATATCTTAATTATAATATGTATATATATTTTTTGCCATGACTCACATATGTTTCCTCTATGTGTAATCAGACAAATTTACAGTGGTTTAATGCAAACAAAAGGCAATACAAAACAATTTAATAAGTGATTTTAACTAATAGCATATAGACAAAGGTTTTTGCTGAAAGAAAAAAAAAACCCTAAGGTAGCATATGAAAGCTTTCGGTTGATGACACGTGTGCATGTATGTTCGGTAAAGTAGATAGTATTGGCATCGCATTAACTGTTCATGTTATTTGCAAATAGCTAACGAGTGTATGTTTATATTCATTCATTAAAAATAGATATAAAATTCATGAATATTTTTTATCGTTTTTAATTAAAAAAAACAGTTTAGAAGTACCTCATAGTTTTTGGATCGTTTGTTTTTCATGAGTTTCATCAGAAGATGATGCTACATTTTCGATGGATAAGAAAATGTTTGTGACCACTAGACCACACCCCCAACCTCTTTTGACTTGCAACAAGTACATGTTTCATGTGTCATGCGTTAGCCCTGCATCTTGTCGTCATACCACCGTTAGTGACCATCAAAACTGACAAAAACTCGTGCTAAAAAAATAACAAAAACGAAAAAAATAAAACCGAATGGAAAGTAGACGTAAAAACGTTAAATCTACACATGAAACATAGAACATTAAAAATAATAATAAGTAGTAGACAAAGCCGTAAAACAAGAAGAAATAGACGTAATAACATTGAACCATGCATTCACATTAAGATGTGTCTTAAAATCTAGACTGAAATGTAAACATAAAATTTTTAAAGATGAAGAGTATAACGGATCAAAGTTGAAAGTAAAAAATTATAGAGGTTGAAATGTAAAATATGTAAAAGTATTAGGTTTAAAAAAAAAATTTAAAAGAAAGAAAAAAATAAAAATATGTACAACTTATAATAAACATGATACAAATATTAATGCAACCTTAACTTGTGATTAGTAATATATAGATAAACCTTAAAGTGTTGAAGATTAAGTCAAAAAGTTAGTTTGAATTTTGTTGGATAATTCTATTTACTTTTAGGGTTTTACATGAATTATTTTCGTAGACGTTTGATGAGAATCATTTGACTTGGCAAGACGATTATGTAGAAAAATAAAATATCAATAGTTTTTGACAGGAGATTATGAAAGAATTGACTAGACGATGTAATGTAAATCAATTTGTATCATCATATTGAGGTTTTAACGACATCTTTCTCCTTGACTATGTAGATAAACGATCACGGTAAATTTATGAGTATATTGTTTTTTTTTATACAAATCATGTAATACACGGGTCTATAACCTAGTTATAATATCATTTTATACTTGTGTACCAATATTTAGTTCAACCATGAATTGAACTTAAATCCTTTTAAAATACATCATTTTCGGAAGCAACACACAACTATATTAATCAAAAACAAAAAAAAAGTTAAAATAATAATTTATTAATTATAAATATTGACATGCTTTTAACTATAACATTAATACATTGTATTTTATAGAACCTTCCTAAAAGGACTATTTAATC
Organism: Flaveria linearis; assembly: GCA_024085815.1. Classification (NCBI taxonomy): domain Eukaryota; kingdom Viridiplantae; phylum Streptophyta; class Magnoliopsida; order Asterales; family Asteraceae; genus Flaveria; species Flaveria linearis. The sequence goes on from CM044002.1 coordinate 13,038,591, forward strand.
TTTATAGAGTTTCTTTGTGTGATTAATCTTTTAAACAAAAGCGATACACAAAATCTAAATTACATCATAAACATTATATCATGTTTCCAAGGTAACAACCTTCGTACGAAATATATTATTAGTATTATAAACAAGATCGACGGATATTTTTACAGAATCTTCTAATAATGAATAGATCTAATATTAGATTGCAAGTTGCAACGGTATAGTTTTCATTGGGCATGGTTTCAGCTGTTAGGGTTTTAAAGAAGTCTTAGTGGCAAACATAAAGCGGCCAAGAAGATTTAGTCCGTCACTCAATAGCATACGTTCGCTCTTCGTGGGTGTCGGGATTGTTATTTTCAAGTAACTTTTGATTTATTGGCTTTTGGGAAGAAATTAATAAGTTAAAAAATGTTGACAATTAATATAGTATTTTCAAATTGATTTTCATACAGGGTAAAAACGAGTTTTGGAAAAGTTAGGAGTGGTGACTTATTAATTTTTGAAAACTTCTTTTTAATATAATTTCCTATTATACTCATCTGTTACTTTCTATTAACTCCACTGTTTTTAAAAATATATGTTCTTTTTGGTTATCTTACAACCTTTTTAGTTTATAAGTTAATTCAAATTTTTTTTTAAAAAAAAAGTAAGAATAATAGAATGAACGACAGAATGAAATGAATGAGATAATGAAACAAATCATTGCATTTCATTGTTAGCTTGGTTACCCTTTTTAAGATGAAGTGAATCATTATTTTGTGTTTTTGTTAAGTAAGAAAAGACGAAAGAATGAAATGTTAAAAGTAGGTATGATAGTGATGGTTGGTGGGAGTGGCGGTGGTGCGTGGTGGCCGGTGGTTGTGGTGGTTGTCGGCGGTGACATGCGGTGGCGGTGGATGTGGTGGTCGGTGGTGGGGCCGATGTTGATGGTGGTGGTGGCCTGTGGTGATTGTTGGCGATGATGATGGTTGGTGGCTTTCGATCTTGGTGGTCAGTGGTGATGGTGGTGGTGGTAGTGGTGGCTAGTGGGGTGGACGTGGGCGGTGGTGGTGGTTGCCGACGACTGATGGTGGTTGTGATGGTGAGCGGGCAGTGATGTTGGTGATCAAGGATAAAATGAAATGAAAATAAAGGAGGTGGATGAAATATATTTTGTGTGATTATAGATAGCGAGATTACTATCCATTTCTTTTTCTTTATCAGCAAAATACGTCATTTTTCATTCATCCTCAATCATTTATTCCATCCTGTTTCTTATTTTTCATTCTGCTTATCATTCTAAAGCTATCTAAATTTTCTTTTTAAAAATTAATTTTCAATTAAAATAAAAAAATCCCAAGCATGCCCTTCCTTTAAGTCAAACCACCGTTGGCACAGTCTACCGCTTTCAAATTTCAATCTCGGGCCCTAATCCCTTCAATTGATCGTTGACTTGATAGTAGACACCCTATTCTCGTACTTATGGAAGATGGCGACGATACATGTGAAGTTGAAGAATCTCCTGCAATCAAAGCACTTGGGTCCCTCTTTAAGCTCACTCAAGTCCACTTTTGGTATGATTTGTTGTTCAATATAATGGATTATACGACGGAACTTTGGTTGTGTTGATGTTTATGCCTAATGTTTTTTGAGTTGTCACAGGGTCGATATTAGTACGGGGATGACATATCGTTCAACTTCTATGGAGTCCGCTGTAAGATTTCTTTACTTAACCTACATTTCATAGATACGAAAATAGTTCTTGAATGTAAAGTTAAGCAGTATTGTTTTCAATTTTGACATCATCATTTTTTATGGTGAGTATGCTTTTAGCGGATCAAAAACCACCAAGGAAGCTAATATAGATCTCAGATATTACCATTAGCCCATTACTTGTTATAAATTACTATGGATGATAATGATTAAGTAGCAAACTGTCAACCGATTAATCAATTGATAACTAGTACAAATGATGATCTTTAGTTTCTTAGTGACTCGTTGTGCCTATATGGACTTATAATCAGTCAATCAACCACTAGGCCATTCAATTCATTTGCTGACACATTTTTGTCAATCCTTGCAATCATGAATGCTGAAGTTTGAATGATCACGTATACAAAGGATAATCATACGATCAGGAATATGCAGAATGATTATGATGCTCTAGTTATATTTAGGAATTGTCATATATGTAACAAAGCATGCTAGCATCATCGCAGAGAAATTATTGTTTGAAATAAGGAATCATTGTAAGCTCAAAGTGGACTGAATAGCAAGTTACTTTCTTGCCAATTTATAGATACGCCATGGTCATAAATTTAGTTTCCTACATGAGTCTTGCACGTTCACACACCAGAATATTGGGTAACCACACATGATAGTGGGTGTGGGACCTGGAAAACCTAGGCATGCTAACCGCCAACATGCATCGTTGATTTCTTATGGCTTAAGAAGGGAGGTGAGGTGCCACTAACCAAGCGTACCCTTGTTCTTTTCTGTTGGTAAAACATACAGGGACGAAGTCTGGTGTGATGTGGTTCCCATGGATGCGTGCCATTTGCTGTTGGGTAGGCCTTGGGAATATGATCGCAATGTAGAACACAATGGGCGGTTAAATCTGTAGTTTGTGTTTGACAACGTGAAGATAACATTGTTACCACTAAACCAAAGAAGTGGCTTCCAAACCTACTGCTACTTTGTTGACTCTTTCTCAGTTTGAGAACGAGCTGGAGGCTGGGGATGATGTTTTTTGCTGATAGGTTAAAGAAGTGGTTGAGGGTGTGATGTTCCTGATGCTATGGTTCCTCTACTGGGTACTGATGTTCCTGATGCTATGGTTCCTCTACTTGAAGTATTTTCTGATGTTTTTTCCATTGAATTGCCTGATGGTTACCGCCTTTGCGTGACAACAAACATCATATTGATCTAGAACCTAGATCACAGTTGCCTAACAGGCCACATTACAGGATGAGTCCAGCAGAGCATGAGGAGTTGCGAAGACAGGTTGAGGAGTTGATATCTGGGCCATGTTCGTGAAAGTATGAGCCCTTGTGCTGTTCCTGCTTTGTTGACTCCAAAGAAAGATGGCACTTGGCGCATGTGTGTGTTGACAGTCGAGCTATCAATAAGATTACTGTGAGGTATAGGTTTCCTATCCCGAGACTGATGATTTGCTTGATCAGATTAGTGGTCTACCATTTTCACAAAGTTGGATTTGAAGAGGGTATTACCAGATTCGTCTTAGGCCTGGTGATGAATGGAAAACTGCCTTCAAAACTCGTGAAGGATTGTATGAATGGTTGGTAATGCCTTTTGTTTGTCAAACGCACCAAGCACTTTTATGCGCGTGAGAATCAGTTGCTCAGACCTTTTATAGGGAAGTTTGTGGTTGTATATTTTGATAGTTAGAAGAATTGTTCTGGTATTCTTGTTGAATCAACAGGCTCAATTATCTATCTCTCTGTTTCCGACTGCTCAACTATGAAGTTCATAGCACTACCATTTGTCACAAACACAATCTAATACTTCTACAGAAACCATAGACCAAAGCATCCTGTGAAAGCCGAAGAATCGAAGTTCTAGATTCTAGAACTTGGGCTCATGCAATGTTATCACATGATTGGTTGAGCATCACGTGAAATTTATTTCTTCTATGTTAAATTTATTCAAGCCTTCTAGTCATGGGGTCATGCAATTATTTTACATGTTATGGCTCTCCTCTATCCTTGTAGCCATAACATGCAATTATAGTATGGGACTACTTTTGGTTGATGGCCTCACACCACTGAGCCAATTTATTAGACACTCAACTTTTACTATTATACGTTCAAGCATCTTTGGTCTAAAGAGCATCTTTGGTCTAAAGAGCATCTTGGTCTAAAGTCATGTCATTTTCTTCAACCAAACTTTAGTTGATGTGTGTTCAATTGGCCCTTAGTATTTTTGCTTAGATTGCTTATCAATAATGCCAATTTGTTTATTACATTTCCATGAAATATCGTAAATAATGTTTTGTGGAAATATCGTACTTAGTTGGTCATCAAGGTTTACATGGATATATTTGTAGTATTCAGATATGATTGAAATTTTTTTTGAAATATTACTACAAGGGCTACTGCATACATATTGATTTGTATAAAGTTATAATAACATTGTCTAATTTCCATTTGGATTTCTAAAATCTGGATTTTTATAGCTGTTTGCACCAACAACTTTACCTACTTGTAGTAATTTTAGTGTAGTTGCACAAATAGTTAGCAAATAAATTTGCAGTATGAATTAATATGCTTGACATCTAAAGTCAACCTGTAACTATTCTTTTCTGGAATGTGAAGTGTGCAAGGGACACCTATATTGGTGTAGGATGCCTAAGAGAGGTCGAATCAGTAGAGGCTTAAGATCTATATGTGATCTGATAATATTTGTGATTTTTTAGTAAATACAAACTAGAACTATACTTCTTTTTGCTCCGTAACATTCTGTTAAGCTTAAACCAAAGTTGAAGTGGCTGGCTATATCTTCTGTTATGGTGTGCCATGTCAGAAATTGTTTTTCATGCTAGAATCTCAAATTACAATAATGTGATGCAGAAAACAGTGAAGGATGATCGCAATTTGTGTGTTTCAGAAAGTAATTCTTCACATGTTGATACTGAATTAATTAGGCAGATGAATGAACTTGGACTTCCTCTTCCTTCTGCACAAACAAGGAGGTAAATCATACTTTTTTGCATTTATTCATATTTTGCATCTCATCATTCAGTTCATGAATTTTAGAATGATATGTTGTTTGTTGGACTATCTTGGAGACATCGCAATCACATTTCATTAACTGGGAGGCATTCATAACATATTGAAACCAGCAAGGTGAAAAGATAAACTAGACGTGAATTTTTTAAGTAGCGATCACAGTTACCTTATTCACATGCTATGGTGTTAGGTACTAACTATATCAAAAGGGGTAGTTATAATATTTGTAGAAAGGGAAGGTAGGGCTTTGATTCATTTAGATTTCAGTCGTCTTTGTGTAACACTAAGTATTGTTTTTTCCCTGTGAATTGATATTAAATTGGTTTTTCAGAAACGGAAAGAAAAAGTCAAAGGAAAAAAGAAGAATGCCTGCAAGAATGTTTTGCATACCTATGCAGAAACAACATATGAAGTTTCTGATGCTGTTGAAGTGAAAGAGTGTAAGATTGCATTTTCTGCTGCTATCATGATAACATGAGCAGTTCTAGTCCTGTCAGTGGGGGGTCTTGATCTGGATCTGATCAATCACACATCCATAAGATCAAGAAACTTGATCAATGGATTGACTTATTTAAGTGGATCAATATTTGGGTGATTTATTGTCTCTCTAGGTAGTTCAAGTATGCTAAATGATCCTTTTGTTTTACTCCATCTTTCTTTATTTGTCCAACTATTTAAACAATCTCCAGTAGTCCTCATCTTCTCACCCTTCCAGCTTCACGTAAACCTACCGCGTTAACCACCTTATACGTCACCTCTTTTTTTTCTCCCTTTTAAGATATCTCTTTTTGGTATTTGTCACTTTTAATTCCTTCAAATAATTGTAGACTTGAACGTCACTGTTAGTTATTAGTTTTAAATACGACTACACTTTATTGGGAACACTTTTAAAAGTGTTAGTAGTTTATATGACTACAAATTCTGAAAATGTGAGTAATATTTTGTATTATAAATTTTTTATATGAGTACATTTCTTATAATTTTTTTAATAGGGGTGAGGAAAGCTGTCTGGACTGACATCAGACAAACCGAACCCACTAACAATAGATTTATAAACAGCTTTGATCTAGTTCTCCTTCTAAGATTTTTTTCAAACATCAGTTCTTAGTTAGCTCCAGTTCAATTTTAATTGTAACCGAACCACGTGATAAATTTTTCAAATTTCAAAAGTATGTAATTTTAGGCTTATATTTGCACGGTCAAAACAAACTTAATATATTTATATGCATTATATGATCTAATTTGCACCCTGAATGCTAAATGGTATCTCTAATAGCATCAACTTCTATATAGACAATTTTAAACACAATTTCTATTTTAACTTCAACTTATATAGAAGTTATCAACCTATACTAAAATGCAACAACATACTTTTATTTTTGATAAAAGCTTGACTCTCTTCATTATAAATCTTTTAATAATGTGATTTTATTATGATCACCAAGTTTTAGAAGAGAACTTGAGTCAGACTAATCCTGTTTTATGTAATATGTTTCAATAACAATAAATTTCTTGAAGTTATAACAGTGATAAGAGGCATAGGTTGAAGGGGAGGGGCCATGGGATTTGGGGAGGTGTGATTGGGGAAGAGAGAAAAGGGGGGTGTGTTTAAGTTAATAACAAAAGTTATGGTCGTGATCCATTTATTTATTTAGATTAATTGGGTCTTGGGCCAGATCAGGATTTGTTGGTAATGGGTATCTGACTCATTGGTATGTCTGGTTCATAATATTCCATGTCAATGCAGTTGTTGATATCCATGCTGATAATAATGAGGAAATTCAAATCCTGGATGTTCAGAAGAGAGATTAGAAGATCCTTTGTTGCTAATCAGATGTCTGAAGTTGAGCAGATCTGCAGTGACGTAAATGTTGATGTACATTCTCTGTTACCTGATAATTGTGATCAGTTCATAACGGAAGCAATGATGAATTTGGAGATTGGATGATGACATATTGGGATGAATATTTTGAAAGAAAATACTATTACAATCATAAAACAAAGGAGTCAACATGGGAGACACCTGAAGGAATGGAACATTTAGCTTCTGTCTATGTGCCAAATGGGTCAACAGAAACGGTTCTTAGTTCATCTAAGATGGAATATGACATTGATGCTACTCAAAACGAGTTTAATGCTGTCCCTGACAAAAGTAACAAGAAAGTAAGAAAAAAGGAGGGCACAAGGAGATCATCTGTGACAGTAAAGGTTTGTTACACGTGTGATCTTGCTCACTTATATTATTCATCTCTTTTAATGGTCAGTTTTTACTTTTCACAGAGCTTGAATACGAGGTGTTAATGGAAGAAATTTCTCCAATTATTGGTAAATATGGTGTCAGAGATACATACTTTTCTCTAAATATGATGATGGTATAGAAATGGATGAAGAAGGTTGGTTTTCAGCAACTCCTGAATGCATAGCAAATCATCATGCTTTTCGTTGCGGCAGTGGCATTATTGTTGATTGTTTCGCTGGAGTTGGTGGGAATGCCATCGATTTGCACCAAAGTAAGCTTAATTAAAAAAATTAAAGAAATATTAATTCTCATTCTAGAAATTAACATGCCAATATGAATTTACTCCAGAAGCACTCGCGTTATTGCTATTGATATTGATCCAAAGAAGATTGAGTATGCACAACATAATGCAACCATTTATGGAGTCAACGATCTTATAGAATTCATAACAGGAGACTTTTTCATTCTAGCTCCGAAGTTAAAGGTATCCAAGTGTTAAGCGCATTCTTTCATTCTAGATTTAGAAAATTTCTTAATGTTCTTATGTGCAGGCTGATGCCGTATTCTTGTCTCCGCCTTGGGGAGGACCAGAATATATTAAAGCAAGAAACTTTGACATCAGTACTATGCTCAAGCCACATGATGGGTTTGATTTCTTAACCTAAATATGATGCCACTTCCATCTATTTAGCCTAAACCATTGTTAGGAATTTATTCTTTTAATGTGGGCTCCTTGCAGGCAGTTTCTTCAATGTGGCTAAAGAAATAGCTCCAAGAATTGTTATGTTTCTTCCAAAAAATGTTGTCCTGGACCAACTAGCTGAGCTGTCTCTGTCTGCTAATCCTCCATGGACACTTGAGGTATTTCACTAGCTTTTATTTGTAGTATTATGTTCTTTTTCCTTAAATTTTATGAATATTTTGCAAGTTGGTTTGATGATATATTGGAGCATCTTTGTGCGAGTTCAAACATGAGCAAATGTATCTGATTGTGACCATGTTGGTATCAGGTGAGAAGAACTTTGTAAATGGCATTTGAAGACTATCACTGCCTACTTCACCCATCCATCAGAGTGTACAACAGGCTCATTGTGATAGTGGTTGATATTGGTATACCTTTGTATTACACATTACATGTTATGCCTATATGTATACATAGAGGTGTCAACATTGACGATTTTTTTGAAAAACTAAGTGTTAGGAACGGATCGGAAATCTGGTAGTTTTTTCTTTCTCTCTTGTTTCTAGCATAGTCAGCGTCCACGATTCCAATTCAAGTATTTGAAAACTGAAAACTTAGAAACATTACTTAAAAGCATGCATTCTTAAAAGAAATAATACATAGAAATTGTGCAAGCCTAGAATACGTTATTCTTGGCTACTAGAACCGGAGGGTGGTACTTGGGGCTTCCTCGGGCCACATAATGGGTTGTCATTGATGTTTATGTATTCATACGTTTGGAGATGATAAAGTTTGGCTGGCACATCTTTTCTGCTGTGATAGTTTGGGTTAACTTTCGATCGGTTTTTTAAGCAACTTCAGTTATTTGTGTATATACATCTTGAGAATATAATATTTTTTGTTAAAGATGATTTGGTTTAGCTAGGAATAATCAAACATAATCATTAAAGTTTATGAACCTTTACATTTGGTTCAACTTATCAACGGACATTTGGATAAACAATTTTCACGTGGAAAAAGCAAAGGTGAATACTTTTGGATCCGTATTCGCGATATTACAAGTAAAAGGTAGGAATTGCAATGTTTAAAAAAGTAGACGGGACATAACTGTAAGTGGGATGGGCCACTGTTGAAGGTAATAAAAAGCCTGTGACCTTCATGGGTTCATCTCTTACAAATAGTTGCGTGTGCGTGTGAGTTGTACGTGTTTTATGGCAAATTCCTGGTATCAACGCCCCCACGCGAATGCGATGTTACAATAGGGGTTGGGCCCTTGAGTTGAAATGGAGTTAAAATGTATAATATTTGTAAATTGATAGATGTAATTGTTAATTAATTTTAACCGTACAACACAAGCATTTAAAAGAATGTTTTTTTGTTCGTTCATTGTCAAAATGGACGGGTTAGTTTGATAATTTGTTCATTAATATTCTAAATGAATAGTTGACGTACATAAATGAAAACAATTGAACAAAAACCGTAAAGTGAACGAACATGAATATACGAATAAACACAAAAAATACAAATAAAACCCAATTTCATGATGGAGGCTAAACAAGATTATAATCAATAGGTCGGAATGAGCTAAGAGCGTTAAAAAAAACCGATATCTGAAAATATCCGAAATCCGATCGTATTGAATCCAAATAAAACGATCCGAACCTTATTTGGATATTAGGATCGGATATCATCCAAGAATCCTATTCGGATTCGGATATCACAAATTTTTTATTTGGGTTATTCGGATTATTCGGATATCTGAGTTTAGTCAATACTCATTATTCAAACTGCCTATTAGGTTTTCAACATATACCTGAATATCTTGACGCATTCTAGTCCTCTAATCCTAAATAACATAATAAACGATTGTTGTTGTAAATTACAGATTCTAACTTCGGGTTACAATTACCTTTATTTTAGTTTTAAATTTGTGTCCAAGTCAAATATGTATTATGGTTTTATATATTTTATTTTGATTTTAAACTTATAAAATGTTAGAGTAAAAAATTAGCAAGAAAAAAAATAGAAACAAAAAATAGGAAAAAAGTTATTTGGTTTATTCGGATTTTAGATATATCCGAATCCGATCCGAATTGAATTCGGATAGATCCGGATGGGATAGAGATGTCCTTATTCGGATTGGATCGGATTTCGGATAGGGTCATGAAATTTTCAAATCCGAATAACCCGATTTGAATAGTCCGAATCCGATCCGATATAAACACCCCTAAAATGAGCTACTATATGGAAATTAATTTTGAGTACTATTAAGTCCACAGTCAGCACCGGAAAAACTTAACAAAGTTTCAAACGAAAAAAATACCAAAACTATCGCTTATTAGAAAACCCTAAAAGTTTAATCATCGTGTCACCGGGAAACCAAGACGAAACCATACTGAGAAACTAAAGGATTAACCGGAGTAAAAAGCAAATGATCTTACCGTGACAATCACTAGAGAAGATTGCATCGAAGAGTTTTATTAAACCATGTAATGTTGATGTAACTTAAATTAAAAAGCACAATATAGAGCTCGCACCTAAACTTTGGTGTGGAATAATCACACGTCCATTACTAGTTTTCAACTTATCGACTTAAAATTTAAATAATATATTTTGTTGTAAAGTATCAACTACCACATGAAGGTTTTATAGTTAAATTATTACATTTGCATATGTGTTTTAAACACCGATCACGTAAAAACAATTATAAAACATAGCATGTTGTTGTGAATAAGTTACGACATATAATATGGGTAATTTACCAAAATAACCATTTGAACAAAAGAAATTATTAAAATAATCGATCAAAAATTAAATTTATCAAATAAAACAATCAATCGTATCGCGCACGTGTCCGGCCCTCGCCCACATGGTGAGGAAAAGCCATAATCCTTCGCCAGGAAAAATGCCGACGAGAAAAAACCATAATCCCCGCCCACGTGTCATTTTGAGGCATCCCTCACTGACGTGTCTTATCCCTCACTGACTCAGCGAGGGATTATAGGAATCCCTCGCCCAAAATTACGTAACTATCCCATCGCCCTAATTAAAAAATATTGAAGATATATATGTTTTAACCAAAAAAATCCGTATTTTTCATTTTTATTTTTTAAATACTAAAAATTTAATTTAATTTGATTTTTCCCTATATAATACAATGTTTTCTCTTAACAAATTTATCAAATCTTACATTTCCTCAACCTTCTTGTTGCAACTTTCTTTTAAAATCCTCTCAATCAGAAATGTTAGTTAATATCATACTATGTTGTGGGGTAAATGACATTTTGTAAACGTGTGTAAAGAGTATCTACCATAAAAGGTAAATGTGTTGCATATGTTTTTAGTTTATCTAGTATATAACATATGTGAATTAAAGAATATTATTGACATTTCTGATTTAAGAAGATTTAAGAGCAATGTTTGCAACAAAGGGGTTGAGAAAAATATAAAATTGATAACTTTATTAAGGGTAACACTGTATTATATATGAGAAAATCCAATTAAATTAAATTAAAATTTAAGAATTTTAAAAAACAATAAATGAAAAAAATACGGATTTTTGGGTTAAAAACACAACAATATATTTTATATTATGGGGGGGGGGTAGTTTTGTAATTTTGGGCGAGGGGATTCCCATAATTCTTCGCTGAGTCACCGATGGATAAGACATGTCAGCGATGAATGCCCCAAAAAAATGACACGTGGGGTGAGATTATGGTTTTTTTTCTCACCGACACGTTTTCCTGGGCGAGTGATTAGGTTTTTCCTCGTAAAGGGGCAAGGGCGAACACGTGGCGATACGATTGGTGTTTATTGATGAAACTTAATTTTGAGCGGTTATTTAATGATTTTATTTGGTCAAATGTTATTTGGTAATTTATCCTATAATATTCGAAATAAAACAACTAAAAGATTATAAAACTTTATTAATGTCTATAATCTTTAACCCATTCGACTCGTTATATACTGTGAAAATTTTAACTATAATCTTTGCGTTAGTGACAAATAAGTTTGAGCGAGAATATAGAAGATAGTGATGCTTTAAATGAACTTTGGACATAAAAATGTAAACTGAAAAAGATACTTTGTCTCTATACTAAAGTTTAATTTTATAGACATTACAAAAAAAATGAAAAAATATAATGTAAAATACGCTTAAACTGTGCAATGACACCCTTACAATATGAAAGTTTGTATTATTAAAGCAAGCTCTTGTAACATTTCTCACAGTGAAATATTTTTTGTTATCTATTTCAGGATATATATAGAAAACAAAAAGGTACGAATCCAAGTGTCTTTATCATAATTTCTAGTCAAAAAAACAATTAAACAGAGATTTTCATCATCACCCCACCCCACTATCATCTCTCACTCCATTGAAGTTTGTTCAACAAAACATCATCATTTCCTCGTGATACCTTGTTTTGTTGTCTCTCTAATTTCCCCTCCAAGTGCCCGCCATTTTCTCCGTAATCACCACTGTAATCGATTGATTGATATTATCACCATTCAACCTGTAGATTCCACCATTAACAATGCACGAATAAGGTATCGAGATCACAACAACAGCATTATCAGCAGCCACTCGAGATCGAGCTATGGGTGGTGGTGGTGGTGGTCGTCGTGATGTAGCCCTGACTCTGTAATATTCTCCAATTTTAGCCTCTTTTCTTCTTCCGCTTCGGTTAGTGTTGAACGGTGTTCTTCTGCGTCGGATGTGTTGATCGCGATTCTGTCGTCTCTGAAATGTCTAGGGTAAGTATCGTATTCGAATGCATGAGTCGTTTGTGTTAATTTATGTGTTTGACGAGTTTCGTTACAGTTTGATTTGTGTTTCATCACAAGTTCAGGGATGATTCGAATTGTTAGGTTCGAAGTGATATAATGTGTTTTGATTTTTAGGATCAGCATTCGTCGGGACGTGGTGTTCGTAATTCTCCACCGCGAGGGGTCCAGATCTAGATCCAAGCAAAAAAGTTGAAAAAGCAAAAGGTATAATAATTTAAGCAGAGAACAGATCGACTGTGGGAGATCTCTTTAATAAAATGCAAATCATAGAGATGATTGTTCTTTTTCTGTTGTACTATGCAGCTATAATAGGATACATGATGTAGAAGCAGATGGTGAGAAGAATCAAAACCTAGATTCAGCAAGAAGCTCCTTTCTCAGCTTTAAAAGGTATTATTATCTTAATATATGTTGTGAGATCACTTTCAAGCTGTCATTAGTTAGTTGCTAGATTGTACATTAGACTGTAAATTGGGCTGTCAGTCATGTGGATGTTGATTAGAATCTGATGCCCATGACCAGAATGCTAACAACTACTGTTGGATATGATTGTCACTTAACTACTTAAGTAAATCAATCTTGCTGTGTTTAGATTGCCAAAATCGGAAGTCAAGAACTGAGATTCTTTTAAGGAAGTCTGATCGAAGGAGACCTACATCTTTGGATCTGAACAATCAAGGGGGAATGTGATGCTTCTTCTCCAAGACTTGCTATGAAAAGCTCTGTTTCAAGCAGGCGAACTAGTATGTTCCCGAGTCCAGTAACGCCAAATTATCGGCCTGTAAGCAGCGCGATGCAGAAAGGTGGAGTTCAGAACGTGTGCCTTTACATGCAAATAGTACCAGAAGGCAAGTGAGTTGGGATTGATGTCTATAATAGTGGAAAGACATTGCCTTCCAAGTGGGAAGATGCCGAGAGGGGGATATGTAGTCCAGTTGCAGGAGATGATGCTTTGCGGCCTTCGCGTCAACAACCGCAAAGGCGGATCAAGTCAAAGAGTGGGCCATTGGGCCTCATGGATCTGCATACAACTCCATGTATTCCCCGGCAGGGCATATGTTTGATGGACGCATGTTGGGAGTTTATTATGGGATCACCATTTTCAAGTAGAGTAAATGCCAGTGATGGTATGTTGATTCGGTATCATGATCGCATGGCAGCAGTGAGAATTTCCCTTCACTGAATGAGCCTTGTATGGAAGATCACTCAGTGTACATGGTTGCTCTGAATCACTGAGTCAGTCATTGTTGCGTATAACAAGGTGCTTGTAACTCTTTATAGCTTCTTAGATTTTCAAAGTAATATCTAATTTAAACTTACAGGTTTATCTAATTCTTCGTTTTAATTTTAATTCTACAAATCTTGTATATGCAGACTAAGAATTGTGTGTATTTTGTTTGTGAAACAGATGGAAAGTTAGTGGTGTAACGGATGCTGCTACCGAATATATCCTGATGCTTCCGAAGAGATATGGCAACCCAGATGAGCCCTGAGGGTAGTCACTACTCATCTCTACAATGAGAAACTCAAACTCTATCTCCTGTCAACTTCTATACTACCTGTTGAGGAGATCCGTCCGTCAAAGCAGATGTGAGGGATGTACAGGTGGATGATCAGGTCAGTTTGTCAAGATGGTCTAAGAGAACCAAAACTCGAATTCCAGGTAGACGGTCCGACTCAGCAATGGCGGATGACTGGAAAAGAAAAGCCCCTCGAGGTTCGTTCTACTGATTGGGAAGTTTCAGAGATGACCACAACACTCTCAAAGTATGTCCATTTTCAATTTTCAATTGTATATTATGATAACTTCAGTAACTAATTATGTTTGCTTTTAAGGGTGAAACGCGAGGAAGCAAAGATAACTGCTTGGGAGAACTGCAGAAGGCAAAAGCAGAAGCAGCCATACGGAAACTTGAGGTTCACTTTCTCTTTCTTGCATAGCCATAATGTAATATGGATTATATGTGAATTATGAGGTTTCTTTATATATTTTCAGATGAAATTGGAGAAAAAGAGATCATCATCAATGGATAAGATTATGAACAAACTTAGATCAGCTCAGAAAAAGGCTCAAGAAATGAGAGGGTCCGTCTTATCGAACCATACAAATCATCACCATCAAGCTGCTACTAGATCTTCTTCACACAAGGCCTCTCACTGATCAGGACTCCACAGATAAGCTCTTGACTGGCTGCTTACCTGCCATGCATTTTAACAAGCTGTTTTTCTTCAAACAGGTAGTTTGTACTTTGCTTGTGCTAAATCGTAATCATCAGATGTATGATATTATTCGTTTATAGATTAAATCTTATTTGAATTTATCGTTAATGCGATCCTGGAATATCGGCTCCCCATCGCTGTTCCTGCAAACAAGTGAAAGTAGAGTTTTCTTTTATCATTCATTAATGTGGTCATTCATCTGACTGTTGGATATCCATATCTGTTTTCAAAATGCAAAAATGTAAAAATCTATTTGACTGAACAGGAATGCATGCTGCATAAGATTATGACATCAGATGTCCAGCTATCTAAATGAACAAACGAGACCTTGTTTTGTATGTCATTTGAGTAAATGAACAGAAATTTTTATCATTTTCATTAATTTAATTAAGTAATTGACAAAAAACTCTATGTAACAAATATTTTGTTAAAAGTTTGGTTCGTTTACAAGAACGTTGACGACAATAGGAAGTGGAGCATAGTTGCGAAGTTTTGGTTCAGTCTAGATTCCAATGGTGGGAAGAGGGGTGGACTTGATCAAGGAATTGTTATTTAATAAAAAAATTAAAAATCACTATCTACTATTATTGTTGATACACACCACAATAATAGTTATTTTTAAAACAAGGGAGTTAAGTTCGGTTTTGCTTCTTAAGGTTTGATAAAAATAATAATTTTTTTTTCAAAAGATTAAAAACATCAAGAGTTAATTTCAATTTGTTTCATAAGGTTTAACAAAATTAACAATTTTCCTTCAAAGATTAAAAATATCAACTTATCTTCGAAAGGTTCAAATGTTGTTTCAATTTCTATACAAAAGTTACATTATATTGGGACAAGTTAAAACAACGATGGAATTTTTGAATTGAAATTTAAACAACTTAAAAATTTAAGATAAATTGATGTTTTAATCTTTTGAAGAAAAGTGGTTTTTTTATCAAATCTCAAGAGCAAAATCAAACTTAACTCAAACATCAATTTACCTTAAAGTTTCATAAGTGTTTTAATTTTAGTTCAAAAATTTCAACTTAAATCCAAAATGATAAATTTTATTGAACTGAAATGAAACAACTTATGAAAAATCTAAATATAAATTGATATTTTTAATATTTTAAAAGAAAATAGTTACTTTTGTTATATATTAGAAAGCAAAATGAAATAATTCTAAATCTAAATATTATTAGAGTTTATCCGGTTAGCCAAATAAAATTGGTCTAGCCTAAATGGTCCCAAAAGTGGGCTTTAGGTCTAATCCTAAACAAGTCCTGGCCCAAACTAGGCTACAAATATACCCAAGCAAAATATGACCAGACGGACCAGTGGTCCTAACCAAGGCCGTAACAGCTCCAATAAGGCCCATGGCAGTTTAGACTTTAGGGTGGGGTAGCACTGTAGCAGTGGCAGCCTACCACTTCTTATTTTGATTTTAAGTGATCTTTACATTTGATATGTGGGATATAAAAGGAATAAAAGGTCAAATTCTCTTTTGAAATAACCTAATTATGGGTTTTAGATTATCACTTCTTAAAGGATATTAATACCATAGAATTATTAATGTTATTTCCTAACGAGGGTTGCTAATTATCATGTGATGACTGATGAGTAATGCTAAATGACATTGTGAGTATAAACATGTTTTTTTTTGTTTTCTAATGTTTTAGTTGGCAGTGAAAAATCCAATTGCATAATCTACTACATTCTCGTTCTATACCAGCATTAGTGTAGAGTGTAAATAAAATATTTATGAATTTCAATAGAGCATAATCTACCACATTCTCGTTCAAACTTGAAAACTCTCCCTGGTGACCAATCTTTATGATTTTTCTACTTCTACAAATCAGACACCGATTTTAAATTATAAACTTAAAGCAAACAAAACAAATGCAGCAAAGATTTGCAAAGTAACGCAACTGTATAAGATGAGAACCTGAAGAATCATTTAGCGCCCTTACAAATCGTTTGTAAAAGGTTTAAAACCACTAATAGCGTTTTTCTAAATAAGTGAAATATTAGAATTAATTTAATCAATGAAAGGTGATAAAAGAATGATAACACATTGTCTTTAATCACTCATCCAAATTTTTCTAGCACTGTCTCATATATCAATCTTTTTTCCTAACGATCCGACAATTTCTCGAATTTAATTCATAGATTTTTTTTAAACAAAACTTGGATTGTCTGAGGTAAAATAGACAACAACTAGATATTTCAGAATAAACTGTCACCCCCAAACTTAAATCATAAACTTTGTTGGGTTGGAACACCAGTCTAACTCCTACTTATTTACCGCTGCATCCAACCTCCCACCCTTTATCGACCTTCTTCCTCTAAAGCTCTAGAAATATGTTTGATACATACATCGCCCATTGAAGGTATGTGATAGGGTTAGAACTAGTTACCTGAGAGAACTAGAAAAGATGAAGGAAGAATTATCTCCAAACCAAAGACGGCCTTTTGCAGGATCCACTTTGTAAAAGAATGCTCCTTCTCATAAGGTCAAGAGTTCAAATCCCACGGTGGACAACGTTGTTACAAGAAGTAGATTAGATTGGTGTTTAAAAAGAAGAATTATCTCCAAAACATGATAGATTCATTCATTGAATAAATACCCTAAGATGTCGTTTAGCGGGAGAGATTTTTACAATGAGCTTATTTTGTAATGGTTTGCATTTTACTATTGTTTAAGAGTATTCACATCTTATTCTCCATTTCATCCTTATAATTATATTAAAAACACTACTTTTACTTTCTCCTTTCAATTAAATAATACTTTTATATACTAATATAAATTTATCATTATATTTTCTCTCTATTTCATCACAATCAAAAACATATTTTCAATACATAAGATACAATGAACTGGAGCATGATTTTAGAAAATATATAAATTTGCAAGTTTGAAGGGAGAATATATGAAATTGCAAAAAAAAAAAAACTGTATATATGAAAAACTTGGTTAGAGATCCACCAAAATTGGTTAGTCTTAATCGGATAGTTTAACAGGTAAGCTCGAAAGCTTTAAAATTGAAAAAAAACTGGGTTAGAAATCCACCGAAGTGGTTCGCCTTAACCGGGATGTGTTTAACAGGTAAGTTCGAAGATTTAATATGAAAACAATGGGGAATAGATCCATCGAAGTAGGTAGCCTTAACCAGATGTGAAGATGTGTTTAACAGGCAAGCTCGAAAGCTTTAAATATGAGAAAAAAAAATTGGGTTAGAGATCCACCGAAATGGATAGCCTTAACCGGATGTGTTTAACAGGTAAGCCCGAAAACCGTTCCCGTCCCTGCCAGGGGAGATGCCAACCATCTCTCCTTCTTACGAACACAAAATAACACACCAACACCCACTTAATAAACCCACCCTTCGTTTCTTGAAGTTACGATGTGGGACAATTTATCACTAATTCCCACCCAAATAACTTGGGAGACTCCCTCTTGTGCTTGTTCGTGCAGTATAGCAGCAATCTTTTTAACTCAGCCAAAGGAATTAGGAAAGCTTGTTGTTCACACGTCTTCCGATCAATCTTGAACTGCAATATCATCTTTCGGAAGTTCCATAAGTTGTCGTTTAGTAGTAACAACCACTAAACTCTTAATATCATGTCGGGTGCGGTAACAAAGACCCAATTTTGTTTCTAAGTTGTTGAATGCTGTGATTGTCGTTGCTACTTATATTGTTATGGTTACTGACAATTTGAATTATATTACATATGAAGATTTACAGTAGGGCGTCATAACCATCCCAACAATATTGACTCCCTAATTTGAATTCTATCTAATTTGCTGAAATTTGTCTGTGTCGTAGCTAGATACGGTGTTTTTACTTAATTACGTTTTTTGAACATATTGTTGCGTTGTGTGTGACTGTGTGTGTGTATGTTTTTTTTTTAAATTAAAAGTGCCCGATAGTCTGATAAAACAATTCTGACCCCGAAATCTTTATATATTTGGGCCTTGGGCCTTTTCTTGCGGCTCAATATGGGCCTTCTTAACTTATAGAGTTCTCACCATAATGGCCATAATATGCAACGAAATCAAACCGAAAATATACATTTACACCATATAAAATATCTAGGTAATATTTTATTTTGAACGTGTCTAAAATAGTAGTAACATTTTAAAATGCATTTATAATATGTTGTTTTACTAATGTTAATAATTTGAAATTATATACTTTTTTCTTATAACTTAGAATGCACAACATTATTAGGGGAGTTTAGTGATGAATATGGACATAAAAATACACTACAATAAGAATAAGAATCGATCACCAACGCAAACCATGGATGGCGTCCTTCGTCTACGATCCTCATCCTTTTTGTAGTGATAAGGGTCATCTGTTAAGTGATATATGACCCGTAGAAAACACAAAATGTAGAATCTAAAACTCTTAGGCTGCGTTTGGTTGGAAGAATGGAATTGAACGGAATGAAATTGAGAAACTAGTATACTTTTCAAGTAAAATTATGTTTGAGTGGGTAATGAAATGTAAAACCCAAGGGAATGTTTCACCTCAAATTCCCTTGGTTGTGGAATTTCGAAATCCTTCCACTTAGAGAGGGATTTGAAATCCCACAACCAGGGAATTTGAGGTGAAACATTCCCTTGGGTTTTACATTTCATTACTCACTCAAACTTAATTTTAATTGAAAATTATACTAGTTTCTCAATTTCATTCCATTCCATTCCATTTCTAACCAAACGCAGCCTTAGGGAGCGTTTGGTTGAATGGAATGGAATTGAGAAACTGGTATAATTTTTAAGTAAAATTATGTTTGAGTGGGTATTGAAATGTAAAACCCAAGGGAATGTTTCACCTCAAATTCCCTTGGTTGTGGGATTTCAAATTCCCTCTCTAGGTGGAAGGATTTTGAAATCCCACAAACAAAGGAATTTGAGGTGAAACATTCCCTTGGGTTTTACATTTCATTACCCACTCAAACATAATTTTACTTGAAAATTATACTAGTTTCTCAATTCCATTCAATTCCATTCCATTCCTTCTAACCAAACGCCACCTAAGATTTTTGTGTATGAGTTGTATGCATGCATTACACGGACCATACCTAATTAAATGGAAAAGATGAATATAAAATTGAAAATTTGAATACATCCCTCCTATTCGAAAAAGACGAACATATACCTTAAGGAATTAGACCCAACATATATGTCGTGTCATCTCTTAAGTGATATAGGACCTATCAACTTTGCGACTTCCACTATTTAGTGTATCTATTCAACTTAAATAAAATATTGCATATACATCCAATAAAAAATTAAATATAATGAAAGAATCACAAAATTATTTGGGTGATATATTTCAATTTCAAATGCAAAGGGATTTGAATGCATTTTGCAGGGAAATTAAATGTATATAATCTATAATAATATAATTCCTGTTTGTATATAACTTATTTGATTTGATCTTTATATATGTATTTATGCATGCATATTCCATATAGATATGTATGTCAAAGCTCATCTTCTTTAGTATCATACACATTTATGATAATGCAATTGTCATTATTTCTTACTTACTATGAGCATGGAGTTTTATTATATGCACATACTTTGTAGCTGTTAAAATATTTTAAGGCTGTTAAAATATTTTAAGGCGGTTATAATACCAACATTACAACATTCATATTAGCATCTCAATCTCTTTCGCTATATAATTAAATGTCACATCTTTTCTCTTTAAATTTATTTAATCTCTGACATCTATTCTTTATCTCTATTTATATATCACTCAAAAACACTTATTTGATTTAATTGAATACTGAGTCTCTATATTTAGAAAATTCTTTCCATAGAAATGTAAAACTTAAAAGATGGATATGAAAGAAATATTCTGATGTAATATAGAAGAAATATTTTAATAATAAAGATGAAGATGAAGGTGAAGATTGAGAATTATAAATGCTTTAAGCTTTGCATTATAGGATTGCACTGTAGGATCTAGATTCTTTTTATGTGGCAAGCTGTTCATCTTTACTATCATAGAAACTGTAATCAACGTAATAGTTTCTCTATGTATTATTTTCATTTTATAATATAATAGTATGTTAATTGGCAAATTATAAGTTCACTTTACAAGCACATATGTTGTAACTATATACTAATATATTTTTACCAAACTACATATAGCAATGACATAATTGAATGTTAAGATGAATAATAATAGTAATTAGAAAAAGAGATTAGGCAACAAAAAACTCATTTTTTAGAAAAGGATAAAGGAGCATGATTAATGTTTTTTATGTGGAAAAAAAGATGCAATGAACTTGGTGGATAGAAAGGACATTAAGAGTACCCAATGTGTAGCAAAAAAGCTAGTCAAATTAAAAAAAATGCTGTGGTTTATTGAGACCTATCACATGTAGTTGCCCCTTTGGAACCCTTGTCCGTAGCACTTATACATAAAATACCCAACATTTGTTCAATGTTCCTCCTAGATTTTATTGTTTGATTGGCTTTTGATTTGAAATGGGATTGAATTTTGATGGCATTTAGTGGTGTACGTACAATTCCAAGCTACTAGAATGGGGGAGGCAACCTACCTTACTTCTTATTTTAATCATAAATATATAAAAGAATTACCAAGAAGAAGTTGAATATCTTATAACTTCTTTTTCTACAATAGTTGTTTTCTAACAAGGAAAATGTTATATATTATATATAAGTAGTGAATATTCTAATTTCTCATTCACAATCTTTTAAAAGTATGCGGAAAATTCTTTCGTTTTAGACCACTGGAATTTATTAAAACGACTAACAAAAAACCAACCAACAATATACATGACAACTTTTGTAGGAAGCATAAAAATACTAAAATGTATGATTTTGGTTGCTCACATTCAAGATTTAATATTTTTTCTCTCCGTGCAGACATGCGAATTTGTAAATACACTACTAGAAAATGAGGCTAAAAACAATCACTTAAAAAATTTCATCTGCTAACAAATATGTTGCATTTATTAATAAAAAGTTGTTATAGAACTTATACAACTTCACATAGATTTCGATAAAAAAGTTTCTTTAGGATTATGTAATTTTTTTAAAGTGTAATGCAACTTTTTTGAGGTCGTATAAAACATACTACCACGATTGCATGGATTTCATTTTGTTGTAGTGATATATAAAACTTTCTGTTCGTTCAATTATTTCTGCATTTTAGTTATATATATATAACTTTCTATGGTTTTAGAATGACCACAAATTTCTAGGATAAATCATAACATCTTGTATCGTTTAGGAGTAGAAACTAAAACATTTTGGTTACTCACTATATCCCAGATCGACAAACAATCTAAAGTTAGATATCTACCTAAATAATCACTTTAAAAAAAATCAAACAATCACGTACGTACCGTTAAAAAAGAATCTAACCAAAATATCAACCAAAGATGATTAATGAATGTTAGCCAAACTCATATTCATGCATTAAACGAGGTAAAAAGTCATTAATCATGTAATTAGGACAGACCCTTTATGTATAATTAATGAATAAAATGGATGGAGTTGGAAAGCTAATTTGCGTAATTAAGCCATGTAGGACAGAATGAATGCACAGGTAGATTGCGTTCACGTGGTAGCCAAATGACGTAGGGACACCTCATCATTGGCAGCAGAATAATTAAGAGAAAAATGTTTTGTGCAGATTTCGATTCGATGTTAAAAATTTATAAAGATGAGATATATGTAATATGTCAGGAGTCCACGTGATTTCCTCATGCAAGATCAGTAGTTTGCTTTACTTTGCTTTGCTTGCAATGATCCAGTTGAGCGTTGAAGAGACTTGGGAATTACAACTCTTTTTCCTCTGCTGCACCACAATTCCCGTGCACCCTTGCCCACATTTATCATGGTACGTACGTTTCCTCCATTGATATATATATATATATATATATATATTATAATATTATATATATATATTATATATATATATATATATATATATATATATATATATATATATATATATATATATATATATATATAATATATATATATATATATATATATAGGATCAGGATCATTACAGAACCATTTTTTATTTTCAGAACCAAAAGAACCATTGATTTACATAAATGTAAATTATAAACATATATATATATATGTTTATATCATAGCCAGAGTAATGTTAATTATGTTTTTTGACGATGTTTGAAACTACTATCAGTTCTTGAGTGATCTGTTTTTATATAAGATGTTAATCGTTTAATGTTCAACGCCTGACTCACTTAGGATAATCATAAAAAGGAGGCCCACTACCGTGGAAATTCATTTGAGTCACCTGATAGATTCAAAACAATTTAATTATTTTAACATATACGTCATTTATTAACAACCATTAACAGATCCAATATATAATAATTTGATTATTTTAACGTATTAAACTTTAAAACCCATTAACATTTTAATTAGTTCAGCTCATTATCAATTACTCAATCTAAAATTAATTTAAAACCTATTTAAAAAAGATGCCGACTAAGGTACCTAGGGGCAGAAGATTAATCGGGTCTTTGCGGTAAAACAATTGAGAATTGATATTATGAGCATTTTTATTATATTACATAGACTCGTTAAAAAGACTTTTTACATACAAGTTATTGAATTTATATTATAAAACTTACTTTACTACTCTTGCACGACCTAAAATATTCAACTATATTTGAGAATGAAAGTAAAATATTAACATGTAATTCAATAAAAACAATAAGAATGACGAAAACACATAAGAGTCACTATAATCTTCCATTGAACTATAACTTCACATGTGCCCACCTCATTTACTTTACAAACCAACTTTTATAAATATATAAAATTAAGAAAATTACCCAAAAACAGTTGTAGGGCATAAGGATCGAACCCGGTGACCGCCCAAGTCAAAAGGCACACCAGCTTGTCAAACTCAAAATTTGAATTTAAATAATCGAAATAACATATTTACCATCAAAAGATTTCTAGAAAAAAAAGAAAGAAAATTAAAACATGAACGGAGAAATTAGGATGCTGACACGTGTTGGGCCGGTGAGAAACCCACCGTCTTAATTTTAAAGGATAAGTATAATAAAATATAAAAAAAACAAGATGGAAGAAAAAAAGAAAAAGAAAAAATAAGGCCTCTATTTCAATAAGTAGCGCCATGGTGGTTTTAGTTTAACTTTAAAACTCCTAACTAAGAGAATATAACTTCTGTGCAATAAAATAGAATATAACTTCTCACATTGATTTATCTTTCTACTCTAGTAAAAAGGTATCTTAAGATGACACGTGACAACATCACAATCATTCTCACAAAAATTTTCCCGCCTCTCTCTCTTATTAAATAATCTTCCTACTCTGATAAAAAGGTATCTTGGGATGACACGTGACAACACCACAATCATTCTCACAAAAATTTTTCCGCCTCTCTCTCTTATTAAATATTACTTTAATTAGTAATAATATTATTTAATATTTTTTTCAGATTTAAAAATTAATAAAGAGATCTATTTATTAATGTTATTTCTAAATAAATATTTTTTATAAAATAATAAATTTATTAAAGCATAAGACTTTTTTAAAAATAAAAAATATTTTAAAATTGGTATTTTTAAAAAGTTAATTTTTTAAAACCAAAAATAATTTAATATGGAAGTTATAATAGAAAATTTTTAAAAATGACCTTTTTATACAGTTTGTTTAAGGATAAAAATTTTTCTTTTTGAAAAAATTAAAAACAAATTTTTAAAAAGTTAATATAACTGTTTTATTATTTATATTCATTTCTAATATATAATTTCAGTCATATCATATCTTAAATTATTATTTTATAATTAATAAAATTTATTATATTAAATTTTATTTATTCAACCCGTGTAATACACGGGTTTACTATAGCTAGTGTATATATATAGTTATATAATCATACACAATCAATGATATTTAGCTCAACTGATTAAGATAAGTTACTCTTGACATGTAAATAAATAAATGTCATGAGTTCAAGTCTCACTTTGAATAAAATGCTTAAGGTTTATAAGGAATATTAGTGAATCATAACTTCATTGCTCAATCTTAGCCATATTTATATTTAGAATGAATATATGTAATCCTTAACTTTAGCTAGATCCGTAGAATTAGCCTTCATTCTTGTTCCCTTCCTTTATGTAAATTGTCTATATTAACTTCTGTATTCTTTAGTTCAAATCAATCAATTACAATACATTTTCCATCTTTATATGGTAATCAGAGCAAGACTACTCCTCTGAGTTTTTTTTTTTCCGATCCAATCACCTTCCCTGTTCTCTTTCCATTCAGCCACCATGTCTACTTCATCCACCATTGTTGAGCTCTCTACTCACACCCATTTTCCGATCAAACTAACTGCCAACAATTTTCCCTCATGGCGAAAACAAGTTTTGTCCACACTCACAGGTCTCGAACTAGAACAGTTCGTCGACGGCCGAACCGAACCACCACCAAAAACACTTGAAGGAAAGCTGAATCCTGCCTACCGTCTCTGGTTCGCCAAGACCAAATCCTTCTCGGAGCACTTCTTGGAAGCTGTTCGGATACGATTCAACCAATTGTATCTTCTGCTGACACATCCAACGAGCTTTTCAAACGCCTCACCGAGAGCTACGCCGGCGTCTCGCGGTCCCGAATCATCTCCCTTCGATCCAAACTTGCTACAAACAGCAAAGGAACCAAACCGGTTGCCGAATACCTCAACGAGATGAAAGCTATAGCGGATGAATTAGCCTTGGCTCAAAAGCCGATTGATGACGACGACCTCATTGTTCACATACTCACACACTTGGGTGACGATTACAAAGAAATTTCTGCCGCCTTGAAGATTCGAGACACACCGATTACTTTTTCTGATTTCTATGAGAAATTGGTTGACCATGAAAGATCCCTTCAGACTTCGAAACCTGTACCCCTAATTGCTACAGTTAATAACACACAAAGGCAAGGGCCAAGACAATCTTCACGGCCTTCGTATGCAGCCAGAAACTCAAACAAGCCCAACTCCTTTGGACCAAGGAATACTCAATCCCAAAATTACAACAGTGGCCCATCTCAAAACAACAACAGTGGCCATATGACTCATTTCCGTACTAACCGTAATAATTTATTTTGTCAATTTTGTAGCATTCCAGGTCATGACACTAAAGATTGTCGGAAGCTCGCACGCTTTTTACAAAACAACAACATTAATGTCTCTACCAATCCAACGTGAATGCGTCAATGGCAAATTCGTCACAATTTACACCACCGTTAATGTTTGATACCGGGGCATCCCATCATGCTACACCCGACCAATCTTATTTACACCACCTCTCTGAATATGGAGGACCTGATGAGATCGTGCTCGGAAATGGTAAAACTCTATCTATTTCGCACACCGGTCATACCACCATTCCCACCACTTATCGTACATTAAGTTTAAATAATGTTTTGCTTGTTCCCCATTTACGCAACCATCTTATTTCGGTAGCCAAACTTTGCAAAACTAATCATGTTTCAGTTGAATTTTTTCCTTTTCATTTTTTTGTTAAGGATCTTCGCACGGGGGCGCGGCTCATGCGGGGAGTCAACATCAATGATGTGTATTACGCCAACATCTTTCCACAACCTTCTATTAAACAACTCAACTCAAGCATCAAGGCACTCGGTTCACTTCTTTCGTGGCATCACAAGTTCGGTCATCCATCCATCAAAGTCCTAAAGCTTTTGCTTAATAATTTAGGACTTGATTACAATAAAATGTCGAACACTTCTTTTCATTGTGATGCTTGTTCTTTAAATAAAAGTCATAAAAAGCCTTTTGGCGAAAACTCTTTCAAAGTGTCCAAACCACTTGAACTTGTCTACTCGGATGTTTGGGGTCCGGTTCAAACATCAAATGATGGATATGCGTATTATGTTATTTTTGTCGATTTCTACTCCAAATATACATGGTTGTATCCAATAAAAAGAAAATCGGATGTCTCAATCTTATTTCCCCAATTTAAAACACTAGTAGAAAAAATTTTTTCGCACACCATTAGTCTCATTGTTTTCGGACAATGGTGGAGAATACATTGGGCTAGTTCCGTATCTTCAAAAGAATGGAATCTCTCACTTCACCACTCCTCCACACACACCGGAACAAAATGGTGTTGCCGAACGACGCCATAGACATATCGTCGAAACCGGGCTATCTTTACTCCATCATGCCAATTTGCCCCTCACTTTTTGGTCACACGCGTTTCAAACCGCGGTGTACTTAATTAACCGCCTCCCTACACAAATCTTAGATTTTAAATCTCCTTACGAAAAATTGTATAAAATCAAACCAAAGTATACAAAACTACAACCTTTCGGTTGCTTATGTTTTCCTTGGTTACGTCCCTATGCACCCTCTAAACTTCACCCGCGCTCTATAAAATGTGTTTTTTTTGGCTACTCATCATCTAAATCCGCCTACAAATGCTATGACCCCACATCTACCCGTTTGTACCACTCTCGTCATGTCGACTTTATTGAGCACATGTTTCCATTCTCAATGCATGGCACTCTTCCGCTCTCTCTTCCTACACCAGAAACATTCATTCCACCACCTCCTATCCATAAAAAATCTTCATCAAAAACTCCTGCCATTATTCCCCATGCTACTGCCACTCCACCAAATTCTCCAATCCCTATATCCATGCAACAAACCACGAACCCAACCTCCCATCTAACCCACTACCCACTCCCACACCCACTCCCATTACGCACACACCACCAATACCTCCTCCATTCCAAACATCAGCTCATCTCCATCAATTCCAATTATTCCCCACCCCCCACGGATATTTTTCCACTCCCTCCAACCAAAATGACCAATATCACCTTCTCACTCAACTTCTATTTCTACGGATCCTACAACAACTCTCACACTTCCACATCTACCACTTCCCCCTTACCGCCCTCCCTCAATCGTCCACAACGCAACCGCAAACCAAATCCCAAATACTATAAACCACATACTGTTAACACTACCACTCTTCATCCACTACCACCCACTCTTGAACCAACCACTCACAATCAAGCTTCCAAAGACCCCAAGTGGCGTGAAGCTATGGATTCCGAGTTAATGCGCTCATTCACAACCAAACATGGGAGCTTGTACCTGCCAACTCCCACACACCAATTGTTGTAAAGGGTCTTTCGAATCAAACGTAATCCTGACGGTTCAATTGACAAATATAAGGCCCGTCTTGTGGCAAAGGGTTTTCTACAACAACACGGGAAAGACTACTTTGATATCAGCCCCGTACGAAACCCATCACCATTCGCACTATTCTTTCAATTGCTATCTCGAAAAATTGGTCGTTACGTCAACTTGACATCAACAATGCCTTTCTTCATGGAACCCTCCATGAAGATGTGTTCATGACTCAACCACCGGGCTACATAAATCCACAATTTCCTAGTCATATTTGCAAATTAGAAAGGCTCTATATGGTCTAAAACAAGCTCCACGAGCTTGGTACATTGAGCTAACAAATTTCTTCTACGCTTTGGTTTCGCAAATCCTTAGCCGATGCTTCTCTATTCGTCTACCAACAATCAAACATCACTTGCTACTTTATGGTTTATGTGGACGATATCATCCTTACGGGAAATGATTCACAGTTTCTCGATCGCTTCATCAAAGCCTTAAGCGAGAAATTCTCCGTCAAAGATCTCGGCATGCTTCATCACTTCCTAGGCGTTGAAGTTATCCCTACACCAAAGGGTCTCTTCTTGTCACAACATCGTTACATTCATGATATTCTACAACAATTTCAAATGGATGGCGCAAAGGATGTCATCACACCTCTTAGCGCTACTGAGTCCTTATCTTCCAACGACTCCTCTCCTTCGGTAGATGTCACTCCTTACCGAAAACTCGTTGGGTCTCTTCAATACCTAGCGTTCACTCGACCGGACATTTCATACGCCGTTAACAAGTTGTCTCAATTCATGCACAATCCACGCCAAACTCATTGGCAAGCTCTTAAACGAGTTCTTCGGTACCTTAAAGGCACAATTCATCATGGTCTCTTCCTAAATCGCAATTCCTCTCTCACTCTCTCAGCCTTTTCAGATTCAGATTGGGGTGGTGTAAATGACGCTGGTCGGTCAACCACTGCATACGTGCTTTACCTTGGAACAAACATTATCTCATGGAAGTCCGCTCGTCAAAAATCAGTTTCCCGCTCCTCTACCGAGGCGGAGTACAAGGCCTTAGCCAATGCATCTGCTGAACTCACATGGACCAAAAACTTACTACATGAACTAGGCATTCCTACGACCCCACACACCGACATTATTTTGTGACAATACAGGAGCCACATATCTTTGTGCCAACCCTGTCTACCATTCTCGAATGAAGCTATTGCACTTGACTATCACTTTGTCCGGGAACAAGTATCGGCCGGTCAATTACGGGTCCTACACATTAGCTCCCAAGATCAACTTGCAGACATGCTCACAAAACCTTTATCACGAGCACCTTTTCTTCGCAATCGATCCAAGATCGGAGTATCCGACGGATCCTCCATCTTGCGGGGGCGTATAAGGAATATTAGTGAATCATAACTTCATTGCTCAATCTTAGCCATATTTTATATTTAGAATGAATATATGTAATCCTTAACTTTAGCTAGATCCGTAGAATTAGCCTTCATTCTTGTTCCCTTCCTTTATGTAAATTGTCTATATTAACTTCTGTATTCTTTAGTTCAAATCAATCAATTACAATACATTTTCCATCTTTATAGGTTGAACCAGTGGGTTTTCTCAGTAATAGGTTTCCTTCTGAAGGGGTTGGGGGTACGGTCTCAGCTGAAAAAACGAATAGATGAGTCCGATTAAGATAACACTTAACCTTCGAAACAGAATCCCACATTTTTCGTTAAAAATATATATAATCATTCACAAACATATAGTAGATCTTTCTTGAAAAGCGAGCCACGGTGGGGGGTGAATGACGAAGAAAAACATTGAATAATGGTGTGCCTTTATTTGGGTTTCTTTTTTCTACTTTGAATAATTGTGATTTTTCCTAATAAAAAAGTGACAACTTAATTAAGTGATAAATAAATGCGTGGCACTATGTTGATTTATAATACTCACGTCGAAAAAATATCGACTTTCTTTTTATAAACATTAAACTTCTAGTACCTTAAAAATTAATTAACTATAGTTGACGTGTATTTGAAACTGTTTAGAGTTATAATACTCTATGTTGTTAGAACCTAACTGCACACGTATACCGATTTTTGAAATAGTATCATTTCATTAGATATACCGTTTGAGTTAACTTCCATTTTTGAAATATTAATTAATATATTTAAGTGGTACATCCAATGCAATACTAAATATTATTGT
The DNA here is from genome assembly GCA_024085815.1 of Flaveria linearis. Taxonomy (NCBI): domain Eukaryota; kingdom Viridiplantae; phylum Streptophyta; class Magnoliopsida; order Asterales; family Asteraceae; genus Flaveria; species Flaveria linearis. Next base: position 13,068,629 of record CM044002.1, read on the forward strand.
ACCTTTGAGATGATAACAAATCACATGTAAATATAAATATGAAACAAACCAAAGCAATTTTCTTGTGGAATGTCACGACAAGCAAACGTGGTTTATAGTACTTCTGTGAAATTCATTCCATATAAAATGCTATTAGTACTTATTTGTTGATTCAATTGACTAGTAATACACAAGATTGAGACAACTTTAAAATTTTTATCAATAATAATATTATCCATTCAAACCATCGAATATCTAAAAACAATATTTAAAATCAGATGTCATCTTGTATAGAAAAGCGAATGATTATTTTATAACAATAGTACAACTTGCATTGATTCGAAATCCTAAGATTTCATGTCGCTATGATATTTCTGAAGGTTAACAAAACAATCTTCAATTCTAGTTTCAATCAAAGCTCTTAAATAAGCATGATTTGATTTTCATTCAATCGTACACCTAAAAAATATTATTTTCAACATTAAGCACCTAAATAGTGGTGAACATTTTGTGCCGATTGTTGATAACCCTTTGAAGGTGTCCCATTACACCATAACTCCCACTCGACATCGGCACGGGGAAACAATCCCCGTGACCGACCCCGGTCTATTTCCCCAGCTTTTTCCAGTTTCTGCACCTGATTCTTCAAAAACTTAACATAATGAATCGCTTCATCGAGCATCGATGCGGTATCCATCTTAGTTCCACCAGGTACAAGTCTTTGCAGTATCCTAATCCTCTCACTTATCCTCTCTCTCCGGTGCCTCGCCGCGACACTTTGGGGTCTTTCGATATCTTCACATTCCTCCGCTTAGGCGGTTAACCGCCTCGGGGTCAATGTGAATCGGTTGCATCGCGGCTATACGGAATATCATCTCCCTCATCGCGGCCATCGAATGCCGCTTGTTGTCACCCTCCCCACCGTTCCTCCACCGTGGGCTCGACAACAACTGCATCTCGCCACTCGCGGGAGAGGCGAACGAAATAGTACTATTCGGGTTCACGAAGTTCAAATCTTGCATCAAATATGACATGTTAGGGTTCATGTTGTTGTTGTTGTTGTTGGTGGTGGTGGTGGTGCTTTCTTGTTCTGTGAACTGATTGTTGTTGTGATCATCGGCGTAAACTCCGGTGAAATCGGGAAGCTTATCGAGGTTCATCAGCATCATCATGTCCGTTTGGTCGTCGGAAATTGACCTGAGGAAGTCAATGTCCATTGTAGCAGTGTATATGATTATTTCCCTTTATAGTAAGTAAGTGTAATGTAAAAAAGGACAGATAGTGGTGTTTATAAAAAGGTAATGGGCAGAGGGATGGGTGAAGTAAAATGAAGAGGGAGATAGACTGGAAGTTGTATCAGAATATTGCACAGAGAGAGAGAGAGAGAGAGAGAGAGAGAGAGAGAGAGAGAGAGAGAGAGAGAGAGAGAGAGAGAGTATTATTAGGGGTAGAGAAGTTGGTTTTGTTGTGAGAACATCCTATCAATTCAACAGGACTCTATCTGTATATATATACATACATATATATATATATATATATACATATACATATATATATATATATATATATATATATATATATATATATATATATATATATATATATATTATATAGGGGGAGTTCCACTAAAATATATATTTTGCCCAAGAATGCTAAGAAGAAATGAGGTGGTGACATGTGGCAAAACTAGAAAATAGAATTAAAGGGTATTTTGGTCTATTAATAATTTTGTGCTGTTTTATGAAATTCAGCACAACCTTGTGCTGTTTTATGAAATCCAGCTCAACCTTGTGCTGTTTTATAAAATCCAGCACAACCTTGTGCTTTTGATGAAATCAAGCACAACGTTGTGCTGTTTTATGAAATCCAGCACAACCTTGTGCTGTTTTATGAAATCCAGCACAACCTTGTGCTGTTTTATAAAATCCAGCACAACCTTGTGCTGTTTTATGAAATACAGCACAACCTTGTGCTGTTTTATAAAATACAACACACCCTTTTGCTGTTTTATGAAATACAGCACAACCTTGTGCTGTTTTATGAAATACAGCACAACCTTGTGCTGTTTATGAAATACAGCACAACCTTGTGCTGTTTTATAAAATACAGCACAAAAACGTTAAAATGCAGCACAATTTCATCTAATTAGTTTTTTTTATAAAAAAATATAGCAATACTATACTCAATTTAAAGAGAAAAAAATGCTTGATTTTATGGTGCAATTTTTTAAAAAAATAATCTAGCATGAAAAAGTTATAAACGTTAAAAAAATTGGGGAAACTCAAAAAAGTTAACAAAAGTGGTTACATACCCAAAATACTCTTCCATCTTTTTATTTATAATATTATCATCTTAGACATTGATTAATAAATGGAAGACTAAGATCATTTCTTACCCTTCTTAGGCAAATTTATTTTTTAGTAGAACCTCCCCATGTATATATATATATATATATATATCTATATATATATATATATATATATATATATATATAAAACAAGTTAGTTGTTATTATTATTATTATTGTTGTTATATATTGATATTGATATTATATTAAATATATATAATATATGTATTATTTTGGTTTTTGATTTAAGGATACGAAATAAAAATAGCTAAAGAATTAAAATTCTATTCCAATGTCACAAAGTTGGTGAAGTTATCTTTTTTTTTTTTATATATATATCTTGATATTCTCGATCGTTCTTCGTTATTGTATTTATACGTAGGTATTATTTATGAATATCATATACACGAATATGATATCATTCGTCGTTCTTCTAGAAAGTGGTGTGTTTATTTGTGTGGAATTATATTATGATAAAATTAAACTATTTATCATGCAAACACAGAGATATTAATTCTAACCTTCGTATTATATATACAACACAGTACAATCACTAATTAAACGTGGATTCACTTTTAACTTTCTTCATTAGACCAAATATGTAGATATTTGCATTTTGCACCTAAATATTTCACTAGTGTTAAGTCTCCAGCGTTAGAGGGGGTGAGGGGGGTATAAAAAAGTGCCAAGTATCACCAATAAAAAACAGAAAAAAACGAAGAAGTACGTCTGGTTTTTCTCCCGCGCTACGTGGTGGGAATTTTGTCGTTTTCTTCGTATTATGTAGCGTAAGTGTGTTCATTATCATTATATTTGTCGAAAACCATACAATCGAATACCGAAATCTTTAAATTGTCTCAGTAACGTTAAACCACACCAAAAATAAATAAAAAAACACCCTCTAAAACCAAAAAACTGCACAAACATACTGAAATTGCCAAAAAAAAGAGTAAATTACCATTTGCATCCTTGTGGTTTGGTGATTTTGACCATTTGCATCCTACAGTTTAAAAATCCTCATATACACCCTATCGTTTCATTTTGTTCTCATTTGCATCCAAATTACTAACGACGTTAAATGATTCAGTTAATTTTTTATAAAATGACGAAAATACCCTTGACACAATTTAATAAACCATCCACGTCATCTTCTCCTTCTCCTTTGACCACCACAAACTCCCTTTCTCTCTCTCTCTCTCTCTTTCTTTCTCAAACATAAACACACACACATTCTCTCTATCTCCCTCATCACTCCATCACCACCACCATCAACACCATCAACACCATCAACATCTTCGCCGCGATTCAGGCTCTGAAACTCCATCACCACCATCACCATCAACACCATCAACACCATCAACACCATCAACACCATCTCTTTCTTTCTCTCTCTCTTTCTTTCGCTCCGATGCCGCGATTCAGGCGGCTGTACACCTCATCCAAGCTCTGAAACTCGCCCCCGGAGATCTGAGTCGGGGCGCTTTAGCCGGAGATCTGAGTCGCCGGTGACGGTGGTGATACCCGATGGTTCGTTTGCGTTTGCGCTTGATGTGGCGGAGGTCAAGTCCGGCGTCGGAAACCCAACAATCATCTCTTTCCACAGTTCAACTTCCGGCGAGTCAACAACACCTCCGGCGAACAATTTCCCATTTCTGGCGACATCGAAATCGGAATCTCCGAGCATTACAGTCTCCAATTGCCTCGATTTGTTCTTGAAATCACTGTCATCAGGAGAATGAGATTCTATCTGTGATGAAGATAGAGTGGAAGGTGAGTAGTACATGGTGGTACAACTGTCGTTAGCGGAGGATGATTCGAGGGTGCAGTAGGGTTCCGATTCCACAGCGGACGAGTTAATCACACACACATCAATCCACAGCAGACGTGTCGTGAACAAAACAGAAGCTTCGACCGCAACCATCCCTGTTGGTTCATCATCATCCTCGATCAATCGACACAACACCTTCAAACACCGAGAACCCCGAACCATCTTTGGTCCCAAATCACTACCGAAACCATCATCACCTTCGTTCATCCCTGCCAGCTGACACCTGTGACCTTCTTCCACCATCACCGACAACAATCGACCACCCAAACTTCAAATTCAAGCTATTGCAACCATTACCATCTTCAATCAACACCAAAATCAACCACAACCACACCATCGACAACCCTAATCGACCTCATCATCTGTGGACCATCTCCAACCACTCAAACTATCGATTGAATCCCCAAATCCCAATCAACAACTTCGATCAACCGAAAACCTCATCATCCTCTTTCGCCCGAAGCAGAAGAGAGTTCGAGAGTGAGAATGAGAGAGAGGCGGAGAACCGAGAGAGAGGAGAAGAGTTCGAGAGATTGAGAGTGAAGTAGAACAAGAAAGCAATGGGATTTTGGCTTTGTGTTTTTAAACTCTTAACCGACATAAGAGTTCAAGTGTGCGGCGGTAGAACAAGAAAGCAATTAGGGGTTTTAAGGGCATTTTCGTCATTTTATAAAAAATTAACTGAATTATTTAACGTCGTTAGTAATTTGGATGCAAATGGGAACAAAAATGAAACGTTAGGGTGTATATGAGGATTTTTAAACTGTAGGGATGCAAATGGTCAAATCACCAAACCACAAGGATGCAATGGTGATTTACTCCAAAAAAAATATCAAAACTTTTCAAAAAAATACAAAAAAAGCCACCCAAAAAGATGCAAAAAACCCGCTCAAAAAGATGAGAACAGTCAAATTAAGCACAACGTACAATCCAGTACGCATAACAAAGTTGGTAATTAGTATTATTTAAATGAGGTTCATTTTGAAACAATATATTATTACAAGAATTAGAAGAAAAACCTAAATCGTTCACTTTTTATAATGTTTCTACTTTTTTAATAAAAAAACGGTATAACCGTTTAAGAAAAAATTACATATATACTAACGTGTTGAAAATGCGTAGCATGTGCATACGGCAGTTATAATCGTACGTAAAAATGTTAATTAAAAAGATAACCAACGAATATTCCTAAATGTTTTCTTTCTTGTTTGAGTTACATATATGTATTTGTGTTATATTTTTTTTGAACAGCAGAGGACTCCGAACCTGACAATCTATCGGGACTGGTTACCCTGGATCTAGCCACCAGTAAAAAGTCATACCCCCAGATGCGCGGGAACCGGATTGAATCCGTAAATCCTCACCCCCATCAGGATCGAACCCCGGATGAAACCCCGAGCAAAACCCTCACCTGGATGCCGCAGAAGTAAAACAGGAAGGGTGAGATTTGAATTTGTGTCACTTAGTATACCAGACCAACTCTTTAACCACTCTACCACTTACATCATTGGCGTATATTTGCACCATATAAAACGGATCGGTAAAAATGCATCACAATTCACAAGATTGCTCACACACTACAAGAAATTACACTTTTTGCGGCGCTGGGTTTCGTCGCAAAAGGTTCGCTTTTCGTCGCAAAAGGTTTTTTGCGACGATATGTTCGTCGTTAAATGGTCGCCGTAAATAACTGGTCACAAAAGATTTATTGCGACGAAAATTGCGACGAAATATTGTGGGTCCCACGTGTTTTTTAAAAAAAGGAAATTGTTTGAAAAATGTTTTTTGCTACGAAACGTATCACCGCAAAAAAGTTCAGTGCTAAACTTGCTGTTTAAAATGTTTTATAAATATTTTGCTGCATTTGCAGCAATCCATACCAAACCTGCTGTTTAAACTCACTAATAACATCACGACAATCAGACAAACGATAACATAAAAGGTAACGATTATCTACAGGTAACAACTTATACAAACAAATATCCAACATGTTTTAAAATATTCATAACAACATTAAATCAAAATGCTATACGTTATGTGACAACATTGATAAAATTACAAACATAAATTGCTAAACTAGATAACTTCACATCCTTTAACTTACAAACATAAATTGAAGTTATCTACTTCTAATCTGCTCCAAACACCACTCTTCAAATTTAAACCTACAAACTTCAATTCCTTCTCTCTTTCTTCCTGCAAGCAAAGATAAATATGAAACTACCAATATGCTTGTGACCTTGAATATACATTATAGGTTCCTGTTTTGATCATTTAGCTAAAACCTATAGACAAAACTAAAACAAATAATTCAAAATTTAATTATAGATCAATGTAAACAACAAAGTCAAGTTGCTATATTATACCAATAAAGAGATTTGCTCTTTGATGCATGACCGTTAATTTTTCAACTTCTAACAAAGTTCCCTGCAAGAGAAGTCATGTCATGACTGTTTGTTAAAATGCAATGACTCGTAAAAACAATCAAACCTCATCAGATAATTGCTAGCCTAGAGCCTCAGCCGTAGCTTCCTGTTTTGGCTCCTGTTTTGCTTACATCAGGCAGTAAATAAGAAAGATAGTCATAACCATGATTTAATTACTGATTAACTGTAAAACCAAACAAGATCTGAATTTGTTGAAAAATAAACATTTAGATCTAGTCCACTTGTTGTCTAAAGTATACACTACAGAATATCAATGTTGTCACATAACTTATAGAACTAGATAACTTCACGTCCTTTAACTTCATGTCTGATATAAAAACATTAAAAGAAGTTAATTAGGACGAAACATAAATTGCTACAAACATATATTCCTTACTGTTTTTCACAAGATTCATACTAAACTTACAAACATCAATTGCTAAACTTGTTAAATTTCTACTTCCTAACCCTAATTTCAAATAATAACATAAATTAACATAAAAATTAGAAGATAAGTGGGTTATTACCTAAAATTAGAAGTGGTGGTGGTGACTATGGTGGCAGGGAGCAGCGACGGCAGTGGTGGAGCAGCCAAGCGGTGGCGGTGAAGGCTGTGGTTGAGTGCGACCGGTGGTGGAGCAGCGCGGGTGGTGGTGGAGCAGCGCGGGTGGTGGTGGAGCAGGCAAGACGGCGGTGGAGGGGTGGGGTGGGTCGACGAGGGTTTTTGCAGTGGTTGCGACGGTAACGGTGGAGGGGTGGGGTGGGTCGACGAGGGTTTTTGGGCAGTGGCTTTGCTGGGGTGGGTGAGGGTGGGGTTTCAAAAATGGGGAACAGATCTGAGATTCCCGTATATTAAAATTTAAAAGCTTTTTTGCGGCGACTTATGTACTTTTTTGCGGCGATAATATCGTCGCAAAAGACTTAGCGGGAATTTTCCCTCCATCAGATAAATATAAAAAAATTTAAAAATATGTTTGACTTGAAAAAAATTGTAAAATAAATTGTTTTTCTTTTTTGCGACGAAAAAATCGCCGCAAAAATAAGTTTGACTATAAAAGTCAAAAAGTAAGATTTTTTTGTCTTTTGGCGTCTTTTTTGCGACGACTACGTTATCGTCGCAAAATACTTGGTCGCAAAAAATCATATTTATTGTAGTGAACGTCAATCAGCGAGAGTGCTGGGTGACTGATCCCTCTGATCTTATAATACTTCGGAAATATCAACTCTGATTTAAATTAAGAATGAAAAACAAATATTAACATTAACTCAGAACTGTATTAAGCCCCATCCTTTGGTGTGGTGGCAAAGGCTTTCAACCATTAACAGAGAGGTCAGGGGTTCCCACTAACCACTAACTTGGTAAAGAAATTCATAATTAAAAAGTAATCTTTCAAAAAAACTCAGAACTGTATTAAAAGTTTTCTGTTGTTCTTACTTGCTTTCTTAATTGACCTTTTTTGGAAAAAAACAACAATTGAGCTTTATCTCTAAAAAGTAATATATTTTAGCTTATCCTATATCTGCAACATTTTAATATAAATGTGTAATCATAGTAATCTAGAATTTTTTCGTATAAACTTTCTTTTCTGTACGTATTCTTATTAATACATTTTAATTAGATATTCGGAATAGGATTTTATTAAATAACAGATAAAAAACTACTTTGAATAAGATTACCTGTAGTGCAGAAAAAATTGCATAAATAAGTTATATAGAAAGCAACAAATTCCATGCATATTAAAACTCGAAATAATGCAGAAGCAGATGTCAGACGATCAGATGTAGGCAGCCCCACATTAATTGATCGAATGGCGTAGATCATCTACGACCAGTATTGCTCTTGATCGATGGTTTCATGATGAACAAATTACATATATATATTTATATATTCCAACTATACGTACGTACAGCTTTATTTATACTTTTATACCCTCCATCATAATATTATATAACCTAATCATAATCATAATATATATTATACAAAGTTGGAAATATATATATTAAGTTAATTAGAGCAAACCATATATGTATATATATCTTGCAGGGATAAGAGAAAGCTAGAGCCCACTCACATGAGGGTAGTCAGAGGTGTCATGTATATTAACTAATTTAGGGGTGAGCCTTCGCCGGTGAGTGAATCCGGTGCCGGAATGTTTCATTCATGTTTCGAACACGTGGAGATAACCCACTTGATCCAAAAGTGGGGACCACACACACTATCTTGATTGCAATATTAGATCTTTTTAACCTCGGTTTATTTTAATCAGTCTCGTTTATCCGTTTCACAGCAGGGATCGCATTATTAACCCCCTTATGAGGAAACTCACAATTGAAAAACCCTCTGGATCAACACTAGCATTTTTAAAATTAAGCATTCACGTACGTTGTATTCTTTATCTTCATCATTATATATATAATTACATTAAAAATTACAATTTTTTCTTTATCAGTTCAGTAATAGTATACTTTTCTGAATGACATTAATGTACGACCTAATTAATTCGGATGATATTTGTTATCTAATTTGAGCTTATCTATTTGTTTCACCGCCCGGATTGCACCCCAATCTTCTCAGGAGGACATTTACAATTAAGAAAACATTCCGTCTCAATCTTATCAGAGTGAGTGTCTTATAATAAAATTATTATCCTGAAAGGTAGGGGTCTTACTATAATAATGATTGGGAACGCCGTTCAAGGCAGATGAGTTTGAATGGCTAGAGCCAAAGGCAAAGCAACAATGACAGGAGCACTAGCATTGGCAAACAACTGCTTCATGTGGTGACTACTATTACTGCTCCCAAATGTGCCCCACACCACTTGTATAATGTCTATTTGATCCCTTGTTTTTGTAAAACTTCTATCTTCACTAGCTACAAGTAATCTGGGTATATATAACCAAGTTGTATATATGTTATTGATTCATCCATGAATATTGTATGACGACATAAGTGAGCGGATAAGCTATCAATTAGGGGCTGTTTGGCAACATCTGATTGAATAAGTGCTGAATGAATAAGTGGGTCTGAACCAGTAAGAGGTCTGAACCAGTAAGAGATCTGAACGAATAATTGTGTTTGGTTGTAAAAAGAAAAATTTTTAAAATAAAAACTCACTTTCGTCCCTCTCTCTCGATCTCAAACCACAAACACAAACACCACCGCCATCTCAAACCACAAACCCTCACTTTCGTCTCTCTCTCTCTCGATCTGATAGGGTTTGAGGATCGACCGCCACCATCATCATCGACAACCAAACACCACAATCATCATCATCATCCACCGCCACCATCGCAAGCACCACCATCGCAAGCACCACCGCCATCGGAAGCACCACCGCCACCGCAAGCACTACCGCCGACCACCCTCTCCTCTCGGTTCTCGCCGACCACCACCGCAAGCACCACCGCAAACATCCAGGTGCTTCACGTCTGACCGCGGGTCAGATTTAGTTTGAGGTCTGACCGGGTAGGAGCTTCGGTCAGACCTCTTCTTCGGTAAGAGGCAACCAACCAAACAGCCCAGGTCTGACCGAGTCAGACGTTCACGTCTGACCGGGTCTGGTCAGACCGAACCAAACAGGGCCTTATTCAATTAATTATTACAAGTGTTGATATTTTGAAGTCAATTTTAGTCTTTTTAGATTGTTTTGTATTGTTTAGAAAGTTCAGGGGTCATTTGTGACTTTATGCCAAAGTTAGGGGTCTTACTGGTGTTGTTAGTTAGTTTGTTAATTGTTTGTTAATTACCGTTAACAATCCTGATTTGGGGATATAAGTGAGTCGATCAGGTCATTGTAATTCATTCATTCAAATGTATATTCTCTAAAATTCGAAGTTGATAGTGCAAGTGTTGTTAATCTTTCATTCTTGATTCAAAGTAATTGATTCATTGGAGTTTAATTCTCATCAATTGGTATCAGAGCCTGGTTAGGGCTCATCGGAGAAGATAAACACGAATCGGAGGTAGAATTGGATGAAAGATGGGGTCGACCAAATTCGAGATTGAAAAATTTGATGGCAAGAACGACTTCAGCCTTTGGAGGGTCATGATGAGAGCCTTGCTGGTTCATTAGGGACTTGCTGATGCGCTTGCCGGAGGTGAAGCTAAGTTTCCGACCAGAGCGGCTGAAAAAGAACGGAAGGAGATCAGGAGAGAAGTGGAAAGAAATGGGCGTTAAGGCACATAGCGCAATTATTCTAAGCTTGGGTGATCGGGTACTCCGTGAAGTCACAAAAGAAACTACAGCTGCTGGCATATGGTCGAAGCTTGAGTCGCTGTACATGACAAAAAGCTTGGCCAATCGACTGTATTTGAAGAAAAGACTTTACACGTTTCAAATGGCCTCAGGTAAGTCGATTGAAGATCGTACTGATGACTTCAACAAACTTATTCTTGATTTAGAAAATATAGAGATCGTATTGGATGGGGAAGATCAAGCAATAATATTCTTGACTTCTTTGCCTGCCATTACGAGCACTTTATGGATACCCTGCTGTACGGTAGGGATTCATTATCCATGGAAGAAGTGCTTGCCGCTCTGAATTCAAGAGAGTTGAAGAAGAGGTCAGATTTGAAAGAAGAGGGTGGAGAAGGTCTATATGTAAGGGGAAGACCCGATTACAGAGAGCAAAAAGGTCACAAGACAAGGAAGCAGTACAGGTCAAAGTCTAAAGTCAGAAGAAAATGTTTTGTGTGTCAATCAGAGAAACATTTGAAGAGGGATTGCCCAGAGTGGAAGAAAAGGCAATCAGGTGAGTCAAGTGGGGTCAAGAACTCATCAAATAACACTCAATCTGATGAGAGTTCAGATGGATATGAGAGTGCGGATATCTTGATGGCAATCAAGGCAGATAACAAAGATGGTTGGGTTCTAGACTCGGGGTGTTCCTTCCACATGACACCAGACAAAGAAGCCCTGAGGGATCTCAAAATGGAGAAAATTGGCTCAGTTAAGCTAGGGGACGATAGAGACTGTGAGATACTTGGAGTAGGATCAGTTATGTTCAAAATGAACAATGGAACTGACTACAAGATTAAAGGTGTTAGGTATGTGCCTGACTTGAAGAGAAGCTTGCTTTCCATGGGTACCTTTGAAAAGTCTGGATGTCAAGTTAGCCTGAAAGATGGTAAAGCTAAGGTAATAAGGGGGTCTTTGGTATTGTTCTCAGGCACAAGAAGAGAGAAAAATATATATTTGTTAATGGGGAGGTAGTGAAATTGGGAGTATCACTGGTGTCCACTGAAAATAAGGCTGCATTGCTGTGGCACAAGAGATTAGGCCACATAAGTCAGCAGGGGTTGGTGGAATTAAGAAACCAGGGATTCTTGACTGGAATAGCAAAATGTGAGATTGGATTTTGTGAGCACTGTGTGTTTGGAAAAGCACATAGAGTAAAGTTCAACAAAGGGGTTCATAAGACAAGTGGTTTGCTGGATTATATCCATGCAGATCTTCGGGGACTAACCAAACATTTGTCTTTAGGTGGAGCCAGCTATTTCTTAGCAATCATTGATGATTACTCCAGGAGAGTTTGGGTTTATGTTCTTAAAAGAAAGTATGAAGCTTTTGGAAAGTTTAAAGAATGGAAGACCCTAGTTGAGACTCAGATTGACAGAAAGGTAAAGAAGCTAAGGACAGATAATGGATTGGAGTTCTGTGGAAGAGAGTTCAATGGCTACTGCAAAGAACAAGGGATTGGTAGGCATCTAACAGTGCCTGGAACCCCTCAACAGAATGGCTTAGTTGAGAGAATGAATAGGACACTCTGGAATAAAGTAAGGTGTATGTTGTCCTGTTCAGGGTTACCCAAAGCCTTCTGGGCAGAAGCAGTTACTACAGCTGCTTATCTTGTTAATAGATCCCCTAGTGCTGCTTTAGGCAAGAAGACTCCTATGGAAGTCTGGTTAGGTGAGAAGATGAGTTATAATAATTTGAAGGTATTTGGGTCTGTTGCATTTGCTCACTCTAGTGATGGTAAACTGGAACCTAGAGCCAAGAAGTGTGTGTTCTTGGGTTATACTGAAGGGGTCAAGGGTTTCAGGTTATGGAGAATGGAGGATTCTAAAGTGATAATAAAAAGAGATGTAACATTTAATGAGTCTTTGGTCTATAGAGATGTCATGAACAAAAGTAGTTCAGATACCTCTGGTGATAAAGATTCAAGTGATGTTCAAATTGAGGTGGAGTTACAACCTTAAAGTGAAGTTTCAAAGAGTGCAGACAACCCTTCAAGTGATACTGAATATAGTATGCAAGAAATAGACCTAAGAGGAATGTATAACCTCCTCTCAGGTTTAGGGATGGAGATGATATATCTGCTGTGAAATGGTTACTAAGGTATTTGAATGGAACTAGAGACTATGGTCTAGTGTATGGTTTGAACAACATGTCAAGTAAAGTTGTACTGGATATGTGGATTCGGATTATGCAAAGGATTTGGACAAGCGAAGGTCCATTACAGGGTATGCTTTCAAGTTTCATGGTAATTTGGTGAGTTGGAAGGCTAGATTGCAATCAGTTGTTGCTTTGTCCACAACTGAGTCAGAATATATTGCTCTTACTGATGCAATGAAAGAAGCCTTGTGGTTGAAGAGGTTTGTAATTGATTTGGGTTTGGAAGCTGATGCAGTTGTGTTTTATGATAATCAAGGGGCAGTACAGCTGACTAAGAACTCTGTGTTTCATGAGAGAACTAAGCACATTAGAGTGAAGTATCATTTTATTCGAGAAGTGATTAGTTCTAAAGAAGCTGATGTTGTTCATATAGGCACTGAGTTGAATGCAGCTGATGTGTTCACAAAATCATTGCCTAAGGCAAAGGATCAGTTATGTTTGGATGCTCTAGGAGTTGGATAAATTGACTTCAAGGTGGAGATTGTTGATATTTTGAAGTCAACTTAGTCTTTTAGATTGTTTTGTATTGTTTAGAAAGTTCAGGGGTCATTTGTGACTTTATGCCAAAGTTAGGGGTCTTACTGGTGTTGTTAGTTAGTTTGTTAATTGTTTGTTAATGACCGTTAACAATCCTGATTTGGGGATATAAGTGAGTCGATCAGGTCATTGTAATTCATTCATTCAAATGTATATTCTCTGAAATTCGAAGTTGATAGTGCAAGTGTTGTTAATCTTTCATTCTTGATTCAAAGTAATTGATTCATTGGAGTTTAATTCTCATCAACAAGAATTAGACATCAATTATATTTTTTTAGAATGACAATATTATTAATTAAGAATCATCACCAGTAAGATGGTAAGGCTACGATACATTAATTACAACATGAAATTAAAGAAAAAAAAGCACACTATTTGTGCCTCACAATCCCCTAATCTTGCCATATGCTTCAACCATGAAAAAGATGACAGCCTAATTTCATACAACACGTGCAATCGATTTCGAATTCAAAACGAATCACTTTGCTCCTTTCAAATGTATGAAATTGTCGCCAAATAAAATGCATGTACCGCCAATATGAATAGAGCTCTATGATGAATAGTGGTCTTTGAGAAATAGACATCAATTATATATAGACTTACTTGTATGGATAGAGGTCTTTGATAAAAATGATGATACCACGATTATTTCGTGATTGATCCCGTTTGATGTCTTAAATAATCGATATAGTTGATCAAATGATCCTCAAAGATGATCATAAATGTTTTATAATATAATTGAGTTAAAACAAATTACATTATTTAAGACCTTTTCTTCCCTACTTACAACCAATTCAAAAAATATAAAAAAACTTATAGGGGTAAACAGTGTTAACTTTTAATTAGATTTGTATAACTTATAGAGATAGAGGTGTTTATAATTTACTCAGTAAATTAGATTTAATTTTTGTAATAATAGATTTGTATGTATATGGAAACTTGTATATTTCATGATGTGAAGTAAATTAATAAAGATGTATACGGAAGAATAATGTTGGTAATTGTATCATTTATTCTTGAATTAAATATTAAGAAACTATACATGAATCTTTCACTAGCATGTTCTCTAGAGTTCGATTGGATAAAAAGAATCCAAAGTGAGATATTGTTGTGGGGTTTAGGTGGCTTCGTTTACTTTCTTACTCTTATCGTTTTTTTCATTCTTTAACATTTTTAATACTAAAATACGCATAGCATTTCATTATCACTGTCGCACCACCTTATCTTCTCTCCCCCACATCCCATTCATCTACTTAACCATTTCGTGATTTCTATTACAAGATAGATAACATCATATGATCTCATTTATTATGGTCTGTTTGTATTTAAATTAATGAGCCCGATTTATGTGAGAGAAGAAATATTATCATATCTTTATTTAATTACTCGAGCTATATTAATTAATTAAAATGGTTGTGTATATGCTATGAGAGACAAGAATTTTACGAGTCAAGAACTAAAACACATTTTTTATTACTTCCTCTCGAAATGGTAATACTATGCCCAGTACCTTTATGTTGATAATTGGGATTGACTATAGTTGGTAGGATTTGTTAACATTTCTCTATTTGTTAATTGATGTCGATTTTATAGCAACGATAATATTATCTTGATAAAGGAGGCACACGCATGGTAGTTTCTTACAAAAGTTACTTAATTAAGTTTCCGGTCAACCTCATTTTCACCCTCTCATAAAATTGCGACCAACTTATTTGTAACAATCTGACTAACCACAGAGACTAGTTATAAGTACAAAATAACAACGCATTAACGATTCATCTTCAAACGTACAACATTATGACATGGCATTGGTAAACTTGTAGCTAATTGTGTCGGAACTTGCTGGGAAAACTTGGGTGTGCATTTGATATTTTAAATTGTCAATCGATCTGATCTTTGTATTAAAAAATAAAACTTTTGGAAATGGGGATATCATTAACATTTTTTCTAGAATATCTTTGTTCTGTGTTTGCTCACCGTCCGTTGCTAATCAAGAACAAAAGGTATGTGAGAGGAGAAATCAATGTTCACTGCAAATATATATGGTCCCCTTTTCATATGACTTCTTAAAATAGACTACAATTTATCACATTGTTGATCTTGATTGAATACATGTATACTTCATCAAAAACGATTAAAAATCGGTCAATCATGATTATACTTAATCACATAATCATACTTGGTTAAACAAAGTAACAGCCAATATATCAACACCAGATCGAATTCGTTATAAACCAAACTCAGATCATTGTTATGATGACCTGGAGAATAAAACTAACAAATATGAAAGGATACCTATGCATTATCAAAGTGATGAAACTCTAAAACTGATAACAAATAGTGTCCACAGAAAGATCGAATAGATTGTTAAACATGACAAAGAAATGATCGAATTATTGATTCCCTGCAACCCTAGACACATATATATGCTCCAAGAATAAATCAAACTAGGAATTAAACCTCGCGCATTGCCGAGGTTTTTCTTGGAACGCCATGGTAACTGGTAACCATATTAGTATAAAATAAGGACCGATCAACGAACCGGATATTTTACTGGTTCACTGGTTGGACGGTCAAACGGGATTCATTAACTGGGCAATATTATTAGCAATCCTAAAACAAAAATATTAAAGAAAGAATTAGAGTAAAAAAGAATATAAACCTGTGGATAATGTAAAGTGATTAGAACTAAAAATAATTAAATATAAGTTGTTTAAAATATGAACACTTAATCTCAAAAACTATAGCATAACTAAATTATATGAAATAAAGTAGCGGCAATAACTTCTGATTTCAAATTCACTATAAAACTGGGTTTAATACATTTTGGATTTACAATTTCTTCTGTCGAAACGACCGGTTTGTTGGAAGACGGTATAAGTGTGCTCAACGGACCAACCACCTCCCCGCGGTTGTCCGGCCAAACGTATCTTCTATATCCAACTTTTCCATCCTAAAACGACTCGTTCCTGCCATTAAAGACCCTAAGTTCCTTAATGGACAACGGTCCCACGCCAAACACACCATTGAGCCGTCGTCGTTCACCATAATCGACGACTTTAAACCCTAAATCTGGTATCGCAACTAACATTTTTTTTCTACGTTTCTTGTTAATCTGATTTTGTTATATCTCGTGTGTTGGATCTAGTAGTTGGAGGTGGTGTAATAGTAATAAACTATATATGAAAAGTGAGTGGGGGCCTTTTTGCAATTTTTTAAATATTGGTGGTAAGTTTAAAAACTCTAAAAGGTTCTTGAAAGTGAGCGGGGGCATTTTTGTAATTTCTTAAAGTTTGGTAGTAACTTTCAAAACCTTAAAAAGGTCTTGTGGACACCGACTTCCAAGATTTATATATATTAAGACTCGCGTATTGTAAATGGGTCATTAAATGGGAAAAAAGATAGTCGTAAACACGTTGAACCATACGCGCACATTGTGGCGTGTTAACTCGTAAAATTTATACCGCAACGTAAAACGTAAATTTCTAAAAAAAGGTAGTCGTAAACACGTTGAACATACGCGCACATTGTGGTGTTACTTGTAAAATTTAACTGCACATAAAACGTAAATTTTCTAAAAGTTGAAAGGTATATGGAACTAAAACGGAAAGTAAAAACATATAAAGGCTAAATTATAAAATATGTAAAAGTATGAGTTAAAACTTAAAACTTAAAACTTATGCTAAATAAAAAATAGTATTAAAAAATTGATGATAAACTAAAAATAGCAAAAAAAAAAAAAAAAAAAAAAAAGAAGAAACCTACTGTTCACACCGACTTGCAGAAATATATTATATATAATAGTGGACTCCATGGATACGTAATAAACCCGTATGTAGAATTAGAGGTGGGCATAAAAACCAAGTTCGGACCCGGGTAGGGTAGTACCCGATGGGAGGTGGACCCCGTTTAAACCCGTAGAGTTGTAATCGGTTTTAGATTTTGAGTTTTTTTAGTAACCCGACCCGAACCGGACCGGTTGAACCGGTATGGACACACAACAAGAAAAGAAAAGAAGGAAAAAAAACACTAAACCCTGTATGGACCGGTTTCAGACCCTTACAAGGATCCAACCCTACCCTACTCGGGTATAGCGGGTTAGAGTTTTCAAGTAGGTGAACCGACTCGGTTTCGCAGCAATCAGGCACAAAAAAGACTGGTTGGGCTGAACCAGGTTTGTATCCGGTTTCGGGTACGGCCTAAAACCCGTTTTGCACCTGTATGTAGAATAAAGACAACTGGTGAGCATCATGTCTACAATAGCTGTTGCTCAAGCCCAAATTTATCTTGTCCATATGCAACAAGCCCAAGCCCAAATCATCTTGCCACCCTGCTGGCCTGCAACAAGGCCATATCAAGAATCTACAAAATAACCAATACATACATCAACGAATCTTATAACAATCTTCATTTGATAAGTTTTAGACATGAGGATTGACAAGTAGTGTTTATATTACAACACCTCCCTCAATTCTATTGCTAAACAACTGCATAGGAAATCATGTTGATGACAATTAAATAGTCATTTGGTAAAAATATCAGCACGTGTTTAATTTGCTGAGTCGGTAGACACATATTTATTATTCTGAAAATAGTTTTATCCTGTAGAAAAAAATAATGGACTTCAAAATGTTTTTCTGATCATGAAATGTCGCAATAGATGCAACATTATGGTCACAAAAAAGTTTAACCGGCAAGAAACTATGACTTTTAATTCTCTTAAAACATTTAACAACCATAACACCTCACAAACTACTACACCAAAACTTATATTTTGCTTTAGCAGAAGATCTAGATACAATCTCTTCTTATTAGTTTTTCAAAATATTAAATTTATCTATTAAAAATACACACATATCCGGTCACACGAGAATTTAAGCATATACCCCCATCGAATCACAAATGCAATTATTTCATTACCAGGAGACCTTTTATACATAGCCTAATTTGATCTCAAGAATCCAACAATAGTCCTTATATATTATCACACGGCATGAACGAATACGGGGATCCTTACAAAACATATAGGAGCAATATCCTTACAAAAATTTATGTGATTGGCTAAAGAAGATCATGCAATATCTAGTTATCTTGAGGTGGATCTATGATGGAAGCCGAAGATATGGAGTAATAATTATTGACAAATGGTTGCACATATAGCTAGCCCGTCCGTCCCCCTGTATATTGTTCTAGTTAGTAACTTGTCGAGTTGTCGGGCCATGAAAGATGAACAAGAGTTAATAGGTGTTTACGCACCTGACAATGATGTTGGAGAGCAAAAGAAGTGATGTAATTAGCTAGGATTCATTTTCAATTCTTTTGATAACACACATTTCTAATGATTTGCTTCTGATTGAGGCCTTGCGGGTGAAACTTGTGTTGTGTTTAGTTAAGTGGGGTGGGTTAATTTTGAAATCTTTTATTTTTATTATTATTAAATAAATTATATTATTATTATTATTATTATTATATATTATTATTATTATTATTTATATTATTATATTTTATTTTTTATTATATATATTATATTATTATTTATTATTTATTATTTATTATTATTATTTATTATTATTATTATTATTTATTATTATTATTATTATTATTATTATTATATTATTATTATATTATTATAATACAACAACAACAACAACAACAACAATAATAATATATTTTATTATTATTATTATATTATTATATTATTATTATATTTTATTATTATTATTATTATTATTATTATTATTTATTATTATATTATTATTATTATTATTATTATTATTATTATTATTATTTTTTGGTGGGGGGTTGCTTTTGCTCATGGACAGTGAGATTCATTTCACGAGTGATAAACTTTTTTTTAATCATGCCATCCAAAGTAATGACAAAGAGGAAAGCAAATATGTTTTTCAAATGATTAGTCTACTTTAGGTATTAATCCATTCCAATATTGGTTAATTATTTCTTCTCCACTTCCACTCCAACCCCTTAACAGGTCTCTGTCTCGTCAGTGCTTTAATCCTTAATTTAAAAGTCAGCACTACACTAGTTCTACTTACTAATAATTGTAAAGTTATATGTTATATTCATTGTTTAGATCTAGATGTAGACGTTGAAGTCCCAACAAAAAGTTATGGTGCCTTTTGTTTTCTGTAAAGATCTAGTATCATATGTACAATCATACATAGAACTCTTTGTTGGGTTATGTGTGGAGATCAACGGGGCACGGTTCATGTAGAAGACTAAATTAGTGGCAGCAGATTGAAGGGGCAAGTGGCCCGGTTTTAATTATTTCTAGCATATTTATGTTTTTTGGGATGTCTTGTACTAGTAGTTCCTCATCATGAGAGGCATCGAACATTAAAAAAAATTCTTGGTGCAGTAAAGTGGATGTAAGTCACATTGACAAAACCAATATTAATCTTTGTGTGTGTGTGTGTGTTTTCCATTTTGTTGTGTTTTTTTTGTGTTTTGATTGTAGATTATGTGTTGTTGCCTCCGCGTGCATAAACCCTAAGACTCTTCTGTCACGCCAAATTGAGGATACATGAAGTACGTTAAAAAAAAAGATTAAAACCTTTTTTATTCATGAAGAATTGCGATGGATTTGCGTGAGCTCAATCATTACTAAAGGCTTCATTCTCTTCTGGAAAGCTGCTTCATCTTCTTTGAAGTGTGTTGTGGGGGACTAAATCTTGTGAGCTTTATTATAAGGCTAACTTCCACTTTGTATGGCTTTTTCAAGTGTAGAATTAGATAGTGGTTTTCAGAGGTGAGTGTTGGAGCAAATCGTAACTAAAATGATGAAATGTTCATTTAAGAAAACCATCACTTGGACCCTATGGTTATTGTAGGCACAAAATAGAGCCTTATGTGAGGCCATAACCCTGCAACTAAAAGTTCTAACTTCGTCACTGACTTCTTGTATACTTAAAGAATTAAAAAACCTAGGCACACCATATTCACCACATTGTAGATCTTAGTTCATGAAACCTAACAAGTAAAGTAAAAAAGATTAAAGTTGCTACCTTTTTTGGGTAGGCCCTGCCTTATTATAAGGTATATGCTGTCATGCAATTGATATTGAGCTCAATGTACTAAACATTTACAATAGTTGTGAGATACATACCATGATGCTGACTCTCATCTTTCACTTTTCAGTAATCCAACTCACACCCTTGATCCTTTAAAGTG